>JASVEL010002477.1:0-174637 GCA_032618575.1 Nicotiana noctiflora | reverse complement strand
TTAGGGATAATCAAAAGTTGTGAAGGGGTAAATCGTAACCAACTATAATAAATCCCGAAGATAGATCTGCGATTTATGTGTTACAAATCCTGATAAGTTTATAACGCAATTATGTGGATTATCAATGAAAATCACTGGGGAGACCAAGAGAGGAATAAATAATAGGGAGAGATTGATACAGAGAGAGATAGTCAAGTTGTATTATTAATAAAATAACACTTGGTTACAATAAGAAAAACCCTTCTTTATATAGAAGAAGGGTTCCCTTGTCAAAACATAATTCATTTTAGGGCCTCTGACGTCCCAAAAATATAAAAGGGCGGAGGGGACAGAGTGCCCGTATGAGCGAGTTGACGTTACGTCTTCATTGTTAAAGACGCATCCCCGATGCCATATAGGCGTGAGAAAAGATATACTTGGCCTTTAAGCGTGAGCGTAAAAGGACACGTACTCGACTCTCATTAGTTATATATGATTCGACCCCATACAATAACCTTTGTTTTACTATTAATTGCATATGCCGAGAAAACTTGTCATGCTAGCTTGAAGCTTACATTTTATATCTGAATCTTGTACAAAGGTTCTCTTAGATGGCAAAAGGGAAAAGAACGACAGACACATCAAATTCTTAGAATCTTCATTTAACTCAATAAACATATCCGAAAACCATGTACAATTTAACGGAGAAAAATACAAAATAAACTGAAACTGATGACTCCATAATTCCACAGCCTGTATATGCAACACGTAGTGAAAAATCTTCAACTTCAAAACTTCTTATAGATATAAATCAAGAAATTGTAAACAAGCGTAAAAGCTATAGCAATAATGATTTGTTGCCCAATTGAAATGGTCTTCTCTTTTTCATGCTTAGAAGAGTCTTCGGTAATCTTAGGAGGAGAAAATAGTAAAGCCATTGAAATGCAGTCCTCTGTTTGACCTTGAAAAACTGGTCTTCCAATCACATGCTTGTATTGTCCACCACTCCATGTCTAAATAAATCAATATATTAAACTTGAAAAAAAGAAGAAGTCATAATTCATATATACTTTTAAGATTCATATTGCAAATCCAAGATAGATTGTTTGTGATTATGTTTTCACTTAATCTAAAATACTGATAGGACAATGTGGTTAGGGTGGGGGCCTTAATTGTTTGAAATATTCTATCGAAAATGGAATAAAGATACTAAAAGAAAAAAGGTATGAGTGTAAATGGAAAAGTGGTCGTCTTGGTGCTGCTGGTGGGTTTCTATAACGAAAAAAAAAAAAAGCCAGATTTACTATTGGCAATTAAAAAATAGTCACAGTTTTAAAAATAATTAAAATTTATTCACTTTTTTATTTAAAAATAAAATATGAACAAAAGTACTCATAAAAATTCAAAAATATTCCAGTATAATATGTTGGAATTCATTTTTTTTACATATGCGTTTCCAGCATAATGCGCTGGAGTTCCAACATAATATGCGGGAAATTTATATGCAAGAGCTCCATAATCCTGCATATTACGCTGGAACTTTGTGTTTCAGTAAAATAAGTAGCTATTTTTCAATAACTTTATAGATAATGCTGGCTAATTTTCAATTACTAGTCCGAAAACTTACTAGTCCGTGCTATTTTCACGGATAACTGAAACATATGATGGCCGTCATAATGGATCATATAGGATATTTGCACAAACAGCCTTTTTATATAGTCACTATTTAAATTCTGTCACGGTCACTCATGTGATTAAATTTGTAAACAGAATTAATTACCTGTAAGAGATCTCCAATGGTGACTATAAGGGAGTCTTTATCAGGCTGAAAAGAGACCCAACCTTTCTTTGAATAAACATGAAACTCTGAGCAACCATTGGCAACATGCAAACACAATGAATGAGGAAACTCGGATCCTCTTATCAACATTCTAATCACATCATATTTCAAGGTGTTCATGTACTCTTCATCTCCTTTTATGCTTCCCTTATGCTTGTGTAGATAACAGATGGAGTTTGCTGGCAGTTCTCCTAATTGCTCCTGCATCTCACCATTTTCATGGATTAATTTTCTAGGAGTATTCTGCTGCAGGAATTGTAGGATTCGCCCAGCTTTGTGTTCCATTTCATCCAAAAGCTTTTCCATCTTTTCCCTATTGACATTAAAATTGAATTATTTTATTTGTACGATACGCTAATGTGAATTATCACCTAATATAATAGAATATCTCACGTTGAAAGTCATCATCTAGCATGCACGCGAATCATGAAGAGCAAGAATAAATTGAAAGAAAAAAAGAAGTACTAGTACGTGTTGCTAATGATTTTAGTTTGTGCATGCATACTATAAACAATGTAATTAACAAAAATATTGTCGTTACTGTAATTTGCAGCAAGTAATCAACTAAGAGGTCATGTTAACATATCAATATTTGTTCGAGTCAATAATTAATTATGCGTCAATGCTTGTTTACTTCAGTATTTAAAAGGCTAGGGCGTAAGGCGAGACGTTTTAATATGTGGTGAGGCGAAAGTCTCGAGACATAAAATATAATTAGCCCCATAGATTATATATATTAGTTTTCAAATTTATGTATTAATACGGTAGAATACAAGAAAATATAAAAAAATATATTAAAAGTTCCAGAAAACTAAAAAAAAGTAAATAAACTCAATATAAAATAAAATATCTAGCATGTTTTACCGGTATACATAATACAATATTGTTAAAAATACCATGAAATATAAACTAACTACAATGTCTTAACTTTTAAGTAATTGACAATCACGATTTCTTAAAAATATTACTCAAATTGCATATTTTACCTATTTAAAAGTAAATACTCAATAAATTTTATCAACACCGTAATTTGAAATGTTACTCTTTCATGAGTATGTATAAAATTATTTTTAAGTAGTAAAATAATAAATATATCAAGTAAGGATATCATAAATTTGGTTATCTATATTTAGAAAAAATATTCAAATAATATTCACCCTTACGATATTCTCAATTAGTAAATATGCTATATTATGGTTCATTGTTGAATTATTTACAATTTTCATATTTCTATAAATAAAAAAGAACTTTAATGATTCATTTGTTAAAGAATATTGAAAGTCAACAGTGCAAATTAATGAATTCAACCTATGATTTAAGAAGTATTGGACGAGTCCCGAGCGTAGAACATTAAGTGCATTTAGGTTGAACCGCCGGACACTTGGTGACGTAAGCCTATAAAACTTAAGTCCCGCACATGAATATCAACAGACGTTCTGATATTACATCATAGACACAACCATTATACGAATTCGAACATAGATATCATGACAATCCAGCTTCGACAGGAGTGATTGCATTAATAACTCTCCTTCTATCTCAGAATATATTCGTAGTATATAAATAGCACACTCTCTAAAACCACTTATTGTAAAAATTCTATTTATCTCTAACATAGAGGTATACGATATATAGTTCCTCAGACAATTCAAGCTAAATGCTTTTACCATGCAGACATGTGTCCTTTTTTGGACTGTTTCGAATTATAAGTTGTGTTGTTAGGATCGGTCAAAAATATTAATTTATGGGAACTCATTTGACTGGGCAGGGAGTTTAAGAAAAGAGAGAAGACTTTTGATCTTGTGGTGTAAAATAAGACACCTTTATTTTGTGTGGCTATAAATTATTGCATAAAAGTAAATTATTTCCAAATAAGGAAAGTGATCATTCTTTTTGGCACGGACTAAAAAGAAAATATGTTTACATAAATTGAAACATGGAGTATTATATAGAAATAGTATTATTTTTACAATTCACACTGAGCGGTAAAGTAATTTTGAAGAATTTTAGCAATTCACTATGGTTAATTGATTCCTTAAATGACTAGAATTTCCGCTAAAAAATGACAAAAAATTTCATACTTGCGTCTAAATCAATCTTAGTACAAACGATTGACTAGTAAGTTTATAAATTTGAATTACCTGAAATTCGAAAATCCAATAGGCCAAACTCCCTCCATTTCCTCGTTGAAATTTTGATCCCCTCTGCACCAAACGAACTCTTCACTCGTCTCTCTATCTTCCTCTCCCTGAAACTCCTCAAATCCATATGGCTTCTCCGATAACCTCATCAATTTTGCCTTTCCCTCCCGTGAAATCCCGAAGATTCCGTCACCGAACGACAAGACTGATTTGATGAGATCTCCTGAAATTCCATGATTAACCACCTCAAAGCACCCAATCGTTGCAACGGAACCCAGAATTTTCGAAATTGAGTCATTGCTTAACGACACGAAGGACTCATAATTGAGTTTTGATGGATTTCGAATAGATTTTTGCCTGGGGAAGACTCGATCAGGAAGCCTGAGGTCTGGGACTTTGAGCGAATTTTCTAGAAATTCCGTGAGGATTTCATCGTTCGTGACGCAGGATCGCCGTCCAGAGGCGATCGGAGATGGCGGCGGTGCACGGAAGTCGATGACAGAATTCTCCGGCATTGTTTCAGGTGAAACTGCCATCTTTTTTTTTTTTCTCTCACTGAATCTAAAACACACTGCAGATCATTGTGGCGAAAATGCTAGAATTATAAAATAGGAAAAAACAGGAGGAAGCAGTAATGATGGGAATGTTTGGAAAGTCGCATACAATTGGAGAATCGGCATGTCCTTTCACTTTTAATATGCTCTGCTTTTTCAAATCTTAACTCTGCTTTACAGGTATTATGGTTTCTCTTCTTCCTTGTTAAGTACCTTTTCCTACTTTAGAATTGACTACTATATTGCCAGCTTGACATGGACATGGACATGGAGCTTGGTTAAATTGACTGATTCTGTTGTTTTAGTTTCTTTTTGGCCTTTACGAGTCTTTGATACTTTAGAGTTTAGAGTTTCACGACAGCTGAAGTTATTGATTCATAGACATCCACATTTGAAAGATAATTTTCCTACCTTGAAATCAATATATAGATTTCACGAGGGAATTTTCTTAGATATTATTATAATGCTTCCTTAACATAATAAAATTGATTTAGAAATTTTCACATTTATGAGTTCGAGGCAACAAAGGAGCATAAATTTAATAAACAGATCAAAAGGTACGGAAAAGAGTAAGAGTAAAATAATATAAAAATAATATTTATTTTGGTGACCTAGTGCGGCTCAAGTACATATGTAACCTAAAGCCAAAATTTAAGGTGAGGCTTAACTTTTTTTAAATAGGTTATAATATATATATTTTTGTGTGAAGTCAAAATCTCTTAATAATATTTTTATAATCGATTTTTTCAAGTTATTTCTTTCATCTAATTTAGCCAACATATTTAATCTTTCATGAAGCATTTTTTATCTAGGCTTAGATTTTATAAACTTCAATTTGAAAAATTTCTTTCGAAGAGACAACTATTATAAGAATTGTTAATAATATTTTATAAGTAATTTAAGCATTTGAAAAAGCAAAGTCTGCTCATTTGATTAGGTATATCGATTATAATATTATTTTCTATTTGTACTATTTTTCTTGTAAAATTAATCTCAATTCACGTGTGAACTATTCATACTACCCATTTTTAAGTAAGAAACAATTACTTTATTTACATAGCTAGCAAAATAAAAATCTTTCCTTTCATACGAGAGAGTCTACTTTTATACTTAAAGTACCAAGTATTATTTTTCTAAGTATATTTAAATCTATTATCTCTATAAAAAAAATGGGCCGACTTTATTTGGGGAGAAATTAAAAAATAGCTAGATTTACAAGTGGTCATTCAAAAATAGCCACAATTTTATAAGTCATCGAAATTTTGCCACTTTTCATGTAGAAATAAATCTGAACGAAAACACTATTCAAAATACAAAAAATACTCATGTATAATATATTGGTATTTCAGTATAATATACTGAAGTTCCAGCAAAGTATACTAGAACTCCATTATATTATACTGGAGTTAGCAAAGTATACCAGTCTAGCATGATATGCTGAAAGTTCATACACGGGTGCATTGACCTCCAGTATATTATGTTGGGCCGGTCTCTGTTGCAGCAAAATAGTAGCTATTTTTTAATGACTTGGCAAACCCTAGCTATTTTTGAATGACCAGTCCGAAAAATCGCTAGCCCGTGCTATTCTAAGCCTTGTTTGGTGCATGTACTATATATCTTGAAAGGACTATCCGGACATGTTAGATGATACATACTTTTTCAGGTCCATACGATGAATTCTCAAACACATTCCAGTAAGCATGGAAATATCCCTTAAAGTATATGGTCTTAAATTTTGTCCTTGTTTTTGCTTAATAGACTCAAATATAACAAGTGCTGTCCCTCGCATGCTTCATGGGCATCACTTTTAAACTTTGATCTTAAAGTTTTGCCCATTGGACAAGAGGGGGTCAAAATTAAAGACCATCCCTAAAAGTAGGGGTGGGCATATATCGGGTAAAACTGATAACCCTAACCGTTAATTCTTTATTGGGTTATCGGTATTGGGTTATTGGGTTATTGGGTTATTGGGTTATTGGTTTGGTAACGGGGTAAACAAATTTTTTTATTGGGTTATCGGTTCGGTCTCGGTTTATATTTTTGTTATCGGGTAAAAACCGATAACCCAATAAGAATATAGTAATTTACGAATTTACCCTTATATACTAGGGTTCCCTTTTATTTTACTAGTTTCCTATTTCCCTTCCCTCATTCCCTGTTATGTTCCCTCGCCAGTCGCCAGTCTTCTATTTAGTTTAGTTAGTTCACTCCAAGAACAAGAACCAGTCGGCGACGGCGTAGCCCCCAACTTTAGAGTTCAGTTCCTCTTTTCGTTTTCCCATTCTCCCGCAGCGGCGCAGCCCCTCCCCCCCCCCCCCCCAACTTCAGTCTTTAGTCTTCGATCGGCGCATCCCCCAACTTCAAGTTCAATCGCATCGTGTAAGTTTGGCTCAAGATTTTTGTTTGCTTCTTGTTAATTGTTGTGTTTGCTCAAGATTTTTGCCTCTGTTTGCTTCTATTTTTGTTTTCTATTAGAGGAGTAGCAATTTTCTTATATTCATTTTAATTAATTGAGTTAACATAAGTGATTTTGTGCTATATGGTGTTGTTGTGTATCTGTATTTTAAGCTAGTTCAGTAATTTTTTATATTTTAAGCTAAATCTGTAGTTATATGTATTTCATTTTGAGATTTGTTTTCTCGCAAACTCACAGTGACACAAAAATATGGCCGAAAATATGATGATTGATAAGGTGATTGGTGAAAGTGGTGCTTCTAATTCAAATGCGACATCACAATCTCAATCAGTTCAATCGACAACAAAGAGACAAAGAAAAAAAAGGTCTATTGCATGGGAACATTTTGACCAAATTATTGATCCGGAAGGAAATCAAAAGGGTGTCGTAAATATTGCAAAAAAGAATATTTTGCTGATTCGAAAGATAATGGTACGAAATCACTCCTTACACATATGTCCAATTGTCCAAAAATGCCTTTAAGTGTTGCTAAAAATCAATCTAAATTAGGCTTTAAACCTATTCCGGGGGGTAACAAGGGTGATGTAACTGTTGTTCCATGGAAATTTGATCAAGAACAATGTAGGAAGGCTTTGTGTTGTATGGTGATTGTTGGTGAACTTCCTTTCAGCTTTGTTGAAAAGGAAGGTTTTGTGAATTTTATGAAAGTTGCTCAACCTTTTTTTCGAATTCCTTCACGTAGAACTGTGACTCGAGATTGTTTTGATCTTTTCAATGAGGAAAAACGTAACTTAGTGAAGCTTTTTAAAGATTAGAGAGTTTGCCTTACCACTGATACTTGGACTTCCTTGCAACGAATAAATTATATGTGTATTACTGTTCATTGGATTGATAGTGAATGGAAAATGCATAAAAGAATTATCAACTTTTGTCCAATTTCTAGTCATAGGGGTGAAGATATGGCAAATAGTATTGTTAATTGTTTGAAAGAGTGGGGGTTACAAAAGATTTTCACTATCACAGTTGATAATGCTAGTTCAAATGATGTGACGATGAAGGAGCTTTCTAAGAAGTTAACTAAATGGGGGACCAATTTCATGAATGGTAAGCACCTTCACGTAAGGTGTATGGCTCATATTATGAATCTTGTTGTTCATGATGGTATAAAAGAATCAAGTGTGTCTATTGAACGTATTAGGCAAGCAGTGAGATATATCAGGCAGTCTCCTGCTAGGTGGAAAAAGTTTCAGGAATGTTGTGATGAAGGAAATCTAGTTAGGAAAGCTTTATGTTTGGATGTTCCTACAAGGTTGAATTCTACATATTTGATGTTGAATAGGGCTATTGAATATGAGACTGCAATTTTAGACTATGCTGATCATAATATTGGCTTGTCACATCATCTTGAGTTTGTTGATATTGTGGATGGAAGTCCTGCAGGTACACTTTTGAGTAGTGATTGGGAGGATGTAAAGAAATTGACAAAATTTCTTGAAATCTTTTATAAGATTACTATAAAGGTATCTGGATCACTTTATGTTACATCAAATCATCATTTTCTTGAAATTTGTCAAGTTGTTGTTTACTTGAAACAATTGATATTAAATAAAGATGTTCTTTTGGGTTCAATGGCAAAGAAGATGAAGGAGAAATTTGATAAGTATTGGGGTGATCCAGAAAAAATGAACAAAATGATTTTCATTTCATGTGTTTTGGATCCTCGATACAAGTTTGATTCTATTAGTTTTGCACTTGCGAAGATGTTCGAAGAGAAAGGGCCAATTATTGCGAAGGGAGTGCATACATACATGACTTCATTGTTTGAAGAGTATGTAAAGTCTCATTCAAAATATAATGATTGTCATCCTTCTTCATGTTTATCTAACTCTTCATTGGACACAATGGAAACTTCAATTGGATCTTTTGGTTCTTTCTTTGAAGAATTACAAAGACATAAAGATGAGATTGGAAGTTCAGATTCTAAATTAGAATTAGAAAAATATCTTACAAAAGAAGTTGAAAATAAAATAGCAGACGGTAATATATTGCTTTGGTGGAAAGTAAACTCACCTAGATTTCCTATTCTTGCTGAGATGGCTCGGGATGTGTTATCTATTCCTATTTCAAGTGTTGCATCTGAATGTGCATTTAGCACTAGAGGGCATATTCTTGATTCATTTAGGAGTTCATTGACTCCTAAATTGGTGGAAGTTCTAGTGTGCCTTCAAGATTGGCTTCGAAGTGAGCCATTACTTGTAAGTGTTGAGGAAGATTTAGATGTTCTCGAGAAATTAGAACAAGGTAACAATATTTTAATTTGTTTGATTGTATATTATTTTTATAAATAGTTTATTTAATATTATTGTTGTTTGACTTGTTAATATATATTCTCATAGTTTTGCCAATCTTGGAAACGAACCATGCGACGATGATGTGTAGAATCTTTGATAGTTGTAAGTTAAACTTTGGTAAGTTAATTATTCAACTTATATCACACACTGTATGATTAAAAATATTACTTGACGTAATATATTTTATTTTTATGTTTAATAGGTGTAACCATGCCTCGACTTTGTTGTCTCAAAGCTATTTCATATTTTTGGAGTCACTATGCAATGAATGAAGAAGGTGATGATGGCTGGTGGAAACTAAGAAGCTATTTCACATGTTTGTTGTTAGCTGTAGTTGTACTCACTACTCAGCTATGTCATATATAGCAGCTTTAAAATTGTTATGGTGTTGCTCTTTCTTTTTTTTTTGGATTATGGGCGTTATAGTTATTATTGCAGCTGCCAGCTATGACGTTATAGCAGTGCGGCAGTGCGTATGTCGTTATAACAGGCTAGCAGCTGTGTCGTTATTTCTGCTGTGTCGTTCTCTCTTCAGTTGAAAGCAGTACTGTTGTAGTTTTCTATTTGCTATGTTGAAGCACCATTAAGTTTCTCTCTTTTGTTTCACTTAGTACTTAGCAGTTAGCAGTTTCTCCAGTAAACAACAACTTTTTCTTGTAGAAGCTATTTATCAATAGGTAAGTAGACAATAATTGTTAATATTTGCTTTACTTCATGTTTGGGTATGTGAACTGTGAAGACTGAAGAGAGCCGTAGTTTTTGCTTCCTTAATTAATTAATCATTTTGACCAAAATAGAAGTTTGAGTGTTTGACCATGAGTTGCGTAACTAACATTTTGAATACTGCTATGTCATTGAACAAATGGATCTAACATTTTACTCCTCCAATCATTTAGGTGTCGATTTTGAATACTGCTATGACCGTGCACATTTCAGTTTAATTGTAGTTTTATCTTATCGGGTAAACCGATAACCGAACCGATAAGGATCAATAACCGATAAGTTGATAACCGATAACTAATATCTTATCGGTTTGGTTAGCGGGTTATGATATTTGTAAACCGATAACCGATAGGCAAAACCGATAATTTCCAAAACCGAACCGAACCGACCGATGCCCACCCCTACCTAAAAGTATCATATGTCAACAATTTTTTTAGTAAGTATTAATTTTGGGGCATCTGTATCTATACCCGCTTTTTGGGTTACCACTTAACTTATATCCACTTTGCAAAAAGAATTATAAATGTACCCATTTTTTGCGTAACTTCAGACATACGGGCCGGAAGTAGCAAAAATCTATGTCTAAAGTTTGGACTTTAGAATATTTTGTCTCAATTATAGCAAAATATCATATATTTTTGCATGAAGTTTGGCCTGACTTGCAAAGGCAATCACGCAAACTTCAATTCAAAGTACAAATGACAAAATTCAGTTCAATAAAACTACGACATGTTTTGGCTGAAGTTTCCATTTGTAATTGCTGAACTTCAGCATTCTAGTAGTTGAAGCTTTGTTTTGTATTTGCTGAACTTCAGCATGTTTAACTGAAGCTTTATTCTGTTTGTGATGAACTTTAGCATTCTTAGAGCTGAAGTTCTAAACAACAATGAACTTAATAAATCATGATTAGCAGCGATTGTTGTTGTTCATTTCAAATATTAAAGAATGAAAACAAGTTACTACATATAAATTAGAACCAAAAATCAATGTGCATGTAAAGCTAAAATATTTAAGAGGTTAAACTATTGTGAATACGATCAAATTGACCATAATTGGACAATCATATATATATGAATCATCAGGCTAGAATGCATAACAATACCTCAAGTTTCAGCATTTAGAAAACGAAGGAGGAGAGGAGAAGGAGAAAGAGGCCTAAAGTTGTGTAAACAATGGGTACAAGCTAAAACTTTTTTAAAAAATGGGTATAAGTTAATGGAGGTGACCAAATAGAACGTCCTTGCAAATTTTACACTAACTTAGCAAAGAAAATTATGGGGAGAAATTCAAAAATAGCTAGATTTACCACTGGTCGTTGAAAAATAGCCAAGTTTTAAAAGTTATCGAAATTTAGCTAGTATAAGTCTGAGCGAAAATACTGTTCAAAATCCAAAAAAGTTACACCCGTAAATTTTACGGGAGTTCCAGTATAAGTATGCTTGAACTCCAGTAAACTTTACGGGAGTTCCAGGATAACTATGCTGGAACTTCTGCAAATTTTACGGGAGTTCAGGCAAAATTATGCTGGAACTCCCGCAAATTTTATGGGAGTTCCAGCAAGTATAATTGTCCAGTATAATATAATAGAGTTTGGAGCACTGGTGCTCTAGTCTCCTGCAAATTTTACAGGAGTTAGTAAAGTATACCGGTCCAGCATAATATGCTACTAGAGTTTGGAGCACTGGTGCTCTAGTCTCCTGCAAATTTTACAGGAGTTAGTAAAGTATACCGGTCCAGCATAATATGCTGAAGTTCGTACACAAATGCACCAGAACTCCCGTATATTATACTGGACCGATCCCTGTTGTAGAAAAATAGTGACTATTATTTATTAACTTGGTAAACGCTGGCTATTTTTCATTGACCTGTATAAAAACTGGCTATACTATGATATTTTAAAGAAAGAGAAATTTTTCTATGTATACCATATATGAAATATTATTAACAAAATTGTGCAAAATTTGGAAATTACCCGCCCTGTGTAAGGTTTAACTACAAAATCTATACCAATTCAAAATTAGACAGATTCTGCCTATTCTAACGCGCGAAAAACAGGGCATAAGATCTGCGGTTGATTCTTTGACATTAAATACACAATTTCAAAATGGAAAAGATACATTCAAGATGCAAAATTCTCTCTCTAACTACAAATAAAAAAGACGCAAATCAATTCATATGATTCTCTCTCAGTATTCGTCAAATTGTAGAAACTATATCTCAACTACAGGAAACGATGTCAAAAATCTTAATTATGCTTAAAGTGAATGGAAATTGAGATAATTGTGGAAGATACAGAAATTTTGAAGTTGATGCGATTGTTGATGATGAGAATTCAAGCTACGGAAATCTGATTTCTACAATTGCGGAACAACTTTCGATTGATATATCACAAAAAATTGTAGTAACCAAATACATTGTGAACGAAAATTGTACTCCAATGGAGATCAAGAATGATATGGGTATTCATGTGTATATGGAGACCAAAAAAGAGAATAAAAACTTAGGTTCGTATCCTTTATGCATAAGTGTAAGCGATTTCAATATGGAATTGGCAATCACGAACGAGAGCACAAGTGCATGTTTGTCTAATTCGACATTGCAGAAATCTATTGTTTTTGTGTGTTTACTACAATTAACTACATTTATCTACAATTCAACTGCAAAAATGTTGTTCTAAATTTTATGAAACATTATTTTTTTCAATTTATCTACATATTGTCTACATTCATCTCTATGTTGCTACAGGTTCGTTTGGATCGTTAAAGTTACTTGAAATTCCATCATCTCCAGCAATAGAGGAATATCAAAGTGATATAATAATTGAAAATAAGCAAACATATATTGAAGAAGGACAAGTGTATCAAGACAAGCAAATTGTAGCTGCTGCAATGAGGAATTTTTCAGTGATGCAAAAATTTCAGTTCAGAGTAAAAAGGTCTAGCCACAGAAGGTATGGAGTTAGTTGTGGACAATATATCACTAAAAGCTGTGTTTTAGTGAATATATGTTTGTTTGTATAAATTGTATTCAACTTGTAGATATATTGTAGTCAACACTATTATTATTATTATTTTTTCTTTTTGTTGCTGCTGGCTTGTATGCGTTTCTGAAAACTGTAAATGGCACTTCAAGGCAATGTCAATTAATGATTCGGCAATGTTCAAGATAAGGAGTTTCAATCGACAACACACTTGTTATTTAATGGACGAAACATTCATACAGCGCAAACGTACTGCGGCTGTAGTTGGTAGCATGGTCGTTCCTAAGTATTGTGATCCCAAGACTGTTTACACACCAAAGGACATCCAAACTGACATGTTATCCGAATATGGACTGAATCTAAGCTACATGCAAGCATGGAGAGCAAAGGAAAAGACTTTACATTTTTTGAGAGGGAATCCTGCTTACTCCTACAACAAATTACCTAAATATTTTTACATTCTTGAGGAAACTTATCCTGGTTCTGTTGTTAAACTGAAAAAAGCAGCAGATAATTATTTCTTATATGAATTTGTTGCTCTTTGTACATCAATAAGTGGTTGGAAACATTGTAGGCTAGTTGTAGTTGTTGATGGGACATTCTTAAAGTCAGCATACATGGGAATTATGCTGATAGCAAGCACCATGGATGCAACAGGTTACATGTGTAAAACATTTGTAGTTGTTTTGTATTTAGTATTCAAAGTATAGTTAATTGTAGGTATTTTGTAATTATTTTGTAGTTTATATAAAATATTATAGATAAATTTAATATAATTTTTTTATATACATATTCAGATCTGCAAAGTAATATTTTTGGAACAAAAAATGTAGGTACTATCTTTCCCTTGGCCTATGATGTGGTTGATTTTGAAAACGACGCGTCTTGGAAGTGGTTCTTTGAGCAATTCAAGGAGGCATATGGTGAAAGACTTTCAATGTGTGTTGTTTCAGATAGGAATGAGAGTATAATAAAGGCAACATCAATTGTATACCCGGGCATGCCACACTACTCTTGCATGTGGCATATTTGGACAAATATAAGATCCAAATTCAAGAAGGGACATCTACAATTATAAGAATTGTACTTTGCTACAGCACGGACATACACACTAGATGAATTTAATGAATTGATATGAAAATTAAAGAGGTAGACCCACGTGTGAAATCTTACCTATATGATATTGGATATCATAGATGGTCAAGAATACATGCAACGATGAATAAAACTTTTACTATGACATCAAACATTGCGGAGTCGTTGAATGCTGTAACAAAAGAGGCAAGAGAGCTGTCAATATCTGATCTATTAGAGTATATGAGGATGCTTCTTGAACGTTGGACGAAAGAGAAGTTATTGAAGGCAAAGGGTACTTTCACATACCTTGGGTACAAATTCAACAAAGAATTGGAGGATAACAATACCTTATCTCATAAACTAAGGGTAAGACCTGTTTGTTTTGTTGGACAAAAAAATTTTAAAAGTACTGTTTAAATAATTGTAGATTAATTGTGGGTAAATGTAGATTATGTATATAAGTATAAGTGTATTTGTAACTATTTTGTAGGTAAACTTTATATAATCTTTATTAATAATTGATATAATATTTTTTATTTTTTTATTTGAAATTTAGGTGAGGGCTTCAACAGATCATTTACATACTGTGATAGATGGTGTGAAGCGGTACATTGTATCTTTATAAAATAAGAAATGTAGTTGTGGACAATTTCAACTCGATTAACTTCCACGTACACATGCTTTGGCAGCATTAAGGCATAGGAAGGAAACATACGAAAACTATTGATCTCGTTATTACACAAGGAAAAGCCTTTTGCTTACATATGAAATGCCAGTAAATCATCTTCCTGATGAAAGAAAATGGGATGTGCCACAATATATTTTGGATGAGGTAGTAAAGCCACCGGCGAGGGATAAAAGGCAGCCAGGCAGACCTTAGAAGGAAAGATATAAAATATTTGATGAAATAAAGACAAAGAACTACAATGTGTCATGTGGATACTGTGGATGTGAAGGGCATAACAAAAGAACTTGCAAGAATGCGCCCAAAAAAAATGAATGTTATGTACTGGAATAGTTTTTCAAAATAAATAGTAGTGAGTTCAGTATTTCAGGAATTTGTTGTGTAACAGTTTAACTTTTTTAAGATAATTTTATGGATTGTGTTAGCCTTTTGTGGACTGTGTTAGCCCATAACTACATTTTAACTACAAATAACTATATATAACTGCATTTTAACTATAGTTTTTATTTACATATATAACTTAAAGTAAAATGTTTGGTCACCTGTCAAAGTTATATATTCTTTTTATACATTTAATAAGAATTAAACTACAAACATCTTCTACTAAAGAGTATAAAGCATTGTAGTTTAACTAGAAGTATAAATTACAAATAACTATAATATATTTCATAAGAAATATGTGAAGATAAATTGTAGGAAAATATTATAAAATGAAATCAAAGTAGTCAACTTTAAACATATAAAGTGTTGTAAACAACTAAAATATAATATGTACTACAGAGTAGTCAATATGAACTACTGTAAACAACCAAAATGGCATATTTCCTACAGTTTAGTCAACTTCAACTACAAAATTATAGACAACTAAAATTAAACAGTCAAAATTACACTTCAACTAACAACAGAATACTCTATCTCTTCCTTCTAATTACTCTAGTCCTCTCATTCTTTGCAGGAGCACCCTTCCTTCTTGCTAGCCTTCCTGTGACCTCGCTTTCACTAATCGACCCATTGTCACGACCCGGATTTTTTCCCCAACATCGGGATCGTGATGGCGCCTACTCGTGGTAGCTAGGCAAGCCACTGTATTCATACTATCCTGTTTTTAACACAATTTTGATTGAATAAATGCGGAATACTTTATCGAAATGGAAATAACAATTCACAAGGTAAAACCATACCGAAAATCCTCTACCCAAGACGTGGAGTCACCAACTCACAAACTACTATGGAATACTACACATAAAAGTCTGAAGAAATATAACACAATTCTGTTTGTCTCGGAACAAAGAGACTCCAGCTAATAATATAGATAAAGAGACAGACGCCGGGCCTGCGGACGCCTGCAAGCTACCTCGGTCTCAAACATGATCAACTCCCATGCAATCTACTTACTGCTGCTGCTGCTCCTGATCGTAACCTGGACCTGTGCAAAAACGCACAGAAGTGTAGTATCAGCACAACCGACCCCATGTGCTGGTAAGTGCCTGGCCTATCCCGGCGAAGTAGTGACAAGCCTAGGACCAGACACCCACATAAACCTGTGCAGTTGCAATATATATATATAACACATTTATAAGGAAATACTCTGCTCTGAAATAATATTCAATAACTCACGATATCCCAAAATAATCTAATCAACATAATAAATCTTACTTTCATGTCTCAATTCCTCTCTCATTTCATATCTCGTGGTAGGCGTACCACCCGCTCCCAACTATCACAGTAAGTATATCTTGTGGTAGGCGTATCACTCACTCCCAAATATATCAATAATCATATCTTGTGGTAGGCGTACCACCCGCTCCCAAATATATCAATAATCATATCTTGTGGTAGGCGTACCACCCGCTCCCAAATATATCAATCGGCTACCGGGCAACTATGGCCAATGCCAAGATTTTAAGTCACTTTGTGGTCGGCGTACCACACGATCCCAATATATCAGTAATTATATCTTGTGGTAGGCGTACCACCTGCTCCCAAATATTTAATATATATATTACCACAAATAACAAGAATTAACCAAGTAATAACACAATAAGGAATATCTCAAAGAACTCAACAATTAACAACAGTTAATAAGTTCACAAGGAAAACAAGGTATAATGGAAACACAAGTAATATCAAGTCAAGGAATGGCAAATAGTTACACGTCATCACCCAAATAAAATATAATGGAAAAACAAGTAATATCAAGTCAAGGAATAGCAAGTAGTTGCACGGTATCACCCTTCGTGCTTTTACTCTCATCCTCACCAAATAAGCAAATAAAGTACACGGCATCACCCTTCGTGCTTTTACTCTCATCCTCACATCCATAGTACGGCATGATCCTTCGTACATGGTTCAATAACAGGGGCACGGCATGATCCTTCGTGCATAATCAATAATAGGACACGGCATGATCCTTCGTGCATAATCAATAATAGGGCACGGCATGATCCTTCGTGCATAATCAATAAATAAACATGGCACGACATTAACCTTCGTGCATAAATATATAAACATGGCACGGCATCACCCTTCGTGCATTATCACTCTTCCTCACCCAAATAACAATCACAGTTAAGGGCAAAGAAAGAAACAGTAATTCATAAACCGTCCCATCAAGGGAAATCAATAATTATCTTCACAACAAGTCCCAACAAGGGAGAACAATAACAATTCATCTGTAATATATCTCAAAATAATCATTTTCCAACGACTCACGGTCATACTAGACGCCAGTGTATGGATGCTCGTCACCACAGACCATACACCGCACTCGATCACATAACACATAACACATAATCCTATTCCCTCAAGCTAGGATAGAACAAACACTTACCTCGAATGCTTATGAACAATTCAATCCGTGGAAATGTCTTTTCTTTCGATTTGGCTCCAATCCAACCGTATCTATACACAATTGATTTAATATCATCAATTCTACTCAACAAACTAATTCTTAATACCAAATACCACTTTTACAACATTCTGCGCCATGAATAGTAAATTTCAACCTCGGGCCCACATGGTCGGAATTCGGGGTTAGGACCAAAATCCGATTACCCATTCCCCCACGAGTTCATGTATATGATTTGTTTCAAAATCGGACCTCAATTCGAGGTCCAAGTCCCCAATTTATGAAAAACCCTATTTTTTTACAAAAACAAGAATTTTACCATGAAAACATTTGATTTCTAATGAAAAACATGTTTAATGATGTTAGGAATTGAAAGAATTAAGTAAAAAGTGACTTACAATCGTTTTGATGAAAAAGAAATCCTTGAAGAATCGCAAATGGGTGTTTTGTTTTTGTAAAATGTGAAGAAATGACTGGAAATTCGTGTTTTTCAGGTCTCCGTGTTCGCATTTGCGAACATGGGTTCGCAATTGCGAACCCCGACCAATTTCCGGAGTTTGAAAAATAAGCTAAGGTCTGGGAAGTTCGCATTTGCGAACTTTTCTTCGCATTTGCGAAGCCAAGGCAAAACCGGGAAGTTCGCATTTGCGAACACAAGCTAAATATTGGGAGGTTCGCATTTGCGAACTATTGTTCGCATTTGCGAAACCAGGGCAGAATAGTGTCGAGTTCGCATTTGCGAACTATAGTTCGCATTTGCGAACCCAGGCAGAATAGTGTCGAGTTCGCATTTGCGAACTATAGTTCGCATTTGCGAACACAGGCACAGTAGGGTCAAGTGCGCATTTGCGAACTATTGTTCGCATTTGCGAACACAAGCACAATAGGGGGAGTTCGCATTTGCGAACTATTGTTCGCATTTGCGAACTCTGCAGAATAGTGGGGAGTTCGCATTTGTGAACTATTGTTCGCATTTGCGAACTCTGCAGACCAGTTGCAGACAGGCAGACAGCAACTTCTAACATGAAAAATTGATCTCGTGGCCTATCCAAAGTTCACCCGAGCCCTCGGGGCTCCAAACCAAATATGCACATAACCTCAAAAACACATTATGAACTTGTTCATGCGATCACATCGCCAATATCACCTCGTTTTCATCAAATCAAGCCTCAAATGCATGATTTTCATACCTTTAGTTTTCAAAACTTTCAAACTTGGGACTCAAGGTCCAAAACATCTCAAACGACATCCAAATGTCACCAAACTTTACAAAAATCACATATATAATATTTAAGACTTGTACCGGGTGTCGGAACCAAAATACGAGCCCGATACCAAGGTCAATTAATTTATTTCCTTTAATAATTGCATCAAAAATAATTTCACATAAAAATTCATAACTTGGGCTCTAGGCCTCAGAATTCGACTCCGGACGCATGTCCAAGTCCCATATTTTCCTACGGACCTCTCGGGACCATCAAATCTCGGGTCCGGATCTGTTTACAAAAAAAATGTTGACCGAAGTCAACCATATCAATATTAATATCATTTTTATCCAAATTTCTCATAGAATTCATATTTTCTATCACAAAATCTTTCCGGCTACATGCTCGGATTGTGCACGTAAATCGAGGCAACATAGAATGAGGTTTTCAAGGCCTCGGAAGCTCGAAATGATTAATTAAATAAGTGATGACCCTTTGGGTCATCACAATCTCCACCTCTAAAACAACCGTTCGTCCTCGAACGGACAAAAGAAAGAAGTACCTGAGTCGGGAAACAAGTGTGGGTAGCGGCTCCGCATATCAGACTCGGACTCCCAGGTCGATGCCTCAGGAGGCTGACCTCTCCACTGAACACGCACAGAAGGACAACTCTTCGACCTCAACTGTCGAACCTGCCTGTCTAGAATGGCTACCGACTCCTCTTCGTAAGATAGATCATTGTCCAATTGGACAATACTGAAGTCTAACACATGTGTGGGATCGCCGTGGTATCTCTGAAGCATAGATACATGAAAAATTGTTGTTGATGCACGGATGATAAGCTAGGCGGCAAAGCTAATCTGTAAGCCACCCCTCCCACTCTGTCTAGAATCTCAAATGGGCCAATATACATAGGGCTGAGCTTGCCCTTCTTCCCAAACCTCATCACGCCCTTCATAGGCGACACTCGGAGCAATACTCGTTCACCAACCATGAAATCTACATCTCGAACCTTACGATTCGCATAAGTCTTTTGCCTAGACTGAGCTGAACACAATCTCTCCTGAATAGTCTTGACCTTATCTAAGGCCTCCTGAACTAAGTCTGTACCCAACAACCGAGCCTCTCCCGGTTCAAACCATTCAACCGGAGAACGACACCGCCTACCATAAAACGCTTCATAAGGAGCCATCTGGATGCTCGATTGATAACTATTATTATAAGCAAACTCTACCAAAGGCAGGAATTGATCCCATCAGCATCTAAGGTGACCTGATTAGCACCTCCTCGCTGAACCGTGTCTCTAAGGTCACATAAATAGGAATCATTATATTGTTGATCGCAGATACGCTCCAATAATGAAGAGCGAGCGATCGCACAAGCTAGTGCTCGACTAGGCTCAGAAATATCCAACCTCACAAATCGATTGGCCAAGGACCGAACATCCAAAGCAATTGGCCTCTGATTGACTGGAATATAAACAAGACTGCCCATACTGGCTGACTTCCTACTCAAAGCGTCAGCCACCACGTTTGTTTTTTTCCCTGATGATATAAAAAGGTGACATCAAAATCTTTCCGCAATACCAGCCACCTTCTCTGCCTCAAATTCAACTCTTTTGTTTAAACAAATACTGAAGGCTCTTATGATCGGTGTATACTTCACATACTATACACCATACAAATAATGCCTCCAGGTCTTCAATGCGTGAATAATCGCCGCAAATTCTACATCATGCTCTGGGTAATTCTTTTCATGCATCTTCAACTGCCTCGAAGCATAGGCAATAACCTTGCCATCCTGCATTAACACTGCACCAAGCCCAATACGGGAAGCATCACAATAATCAGTATAAGGTCCCGTACCTGTGGGTAAAAATCAATACCGGTGCTGTGGCCATGGCTGTCTTGAGCTTTTGAAAGCTCGCCTCACATTCATCTGACCATTCAAATTGAACACCTTTCTGTGTCAATCTGGTCAGTGGGGTTGCAATAGGTGAAAACCCCTCCACGAAACGCCGATAATAACCCGCTAATCCCAATAAACTCCAAATCTCTGTGGCTGATGTCAGTCTAGGTCAGTCCTTGACTGCCTCAATCTTCTTCGAATCAACCTGAATACCTGCTGCCGTCACAATATGACCCAGGAATGCAACTGAACTTAGCCAAAATTCACACTTCGAAATTTTTGCATATAGTTGGCTATCTTTCGGAGTCTGCAAAGTCACTCTGAGATGTTGTGCATGCTCCTCATGACTGCAGGAGTATGTCAATATGGAAACAATGAAGACTACAACGAACAAGTCTAAATAAGGCACGAACACACTCATGCGTATGCACATATCCATGACTCTGAAGTCTGGCCATAAGAGTTATTCTTAAATTACAACATCGTCAATTAACCCTTTTATCAAATACCTTATTCTACAAATCCCACTTTACTCAGAATGAGGTATGGTGACCTCGTGATTATTTTCCCGAATTAATGCGTCATATTTATCCTTACCTGGTGCTCGTCTCAAGGGCTAAGCTCAACGGTTTCAAAATAGAAATGGCTAAATATGAACAGAAACTATACAAGAATTGTCAAATAGTCCTAACGGGCATGACTCTTATTTACGGATGCAATACGGAAATATTAATTTCATAAAAGAAGAATTTTAAACACATAAACTCTTACTACCAGGACCCAGTCCTCATATGATATCCACCGCAGCTTGAAGCTCGGCTTAGAAATATTTCACATTATGCCAAAAATTGGAGGATCTCATCCTCAACTCTGAATCACGGTGCTTGCACATCATATCATCTGAAATTTTTCATTTCCTTTCTTTCTTCCTTTCAATAATTGTCCGTCAAAGATAATCACGACATAAAATAAGCCCTCATACTGATAGGGAGCACAATTAACGATTAAAATTAGTTATCCCGAAAATTATATCAAAACCCACTGTAATAAGTAATATAAAGTCACTCTTAGCCTCATGGATATTTTAGTGACTAACACCTAATAATAGGGATGTCTATCCTCATGTAATATCTCAACGTGAGTATTTCCCTAAGTAGATTTGATGATTACGATGCTCGCTCATGAATGGAGCATGTTAAAAGGACTCGCCTAAATTTTCTCTCAAAAACCAAATCAAATTAAGGGAAAATTATTCTGTCTATAACAATCGAATTATACGTGTGATGACCACATTTGGTGTAGTGACCTCCCTCATATCATAAAAATTATATCAATGGTCGGGTCTCCACCTCTAGGATTTTCACCTCCACCTCTAACATCATAACCTCTACATCTGGCTGGCCAGGTAGGATAATTATTAACTGCAATGGAGCGTGTAGCCTGAGTGCTTTCCTAAAATTGTATTTCTCCAATATTCCACATTCACAGCAATTCCTTTAAGGATCAGTTAACTTATTGCTCATGGCAATATATATTCGGACACAGTCATTGTGACCTGGTACAACCGTTCAGATCACATATACTACATATTGTAGAGAATCTCGGGGTGACGTCTTCGGAACATTTTCTTAAAATAGAGTTTAGTAGATAGCGTTGCGTTGGCCGGCTTGCCCTCTTCGTAGGCTTGCCACAAACATCGACGGCCAATTTTCTCTTTTGCTATATTGACTTAACACTGCTGAGCTACCCCATTTATTCATATACTCTTCGTCATTCTCTGGGGGCGATTCTTACCCCATGAAAAGAACCAACCTTAAATATGTATAAATTATTTGAAGGACCTTTCCATACCATATATATACATTCCAATAACTCATCATATTTGTCCTTCACAACTCCAACACATCGACCGACGTCAAGATCCGTTGAAACCCAACACGATTTATTAGGTGATCTCCTGATATAGTTGGATCTTCCGTTGGGACCATAACCGGTGTGGTAAATACATTATCTTCCCACTACTTCTGTGTGCCTTCCGTAGCACAGTAAAATGAACCCCTCGCATTCGACTATTCCCACGTTCTGTAATTCCTCATAAGAACTGTCAAGCACAATCTCGTGGGTTCTCAAAAGATGCACCGCTGAAGGTGGTAGCGAAGACTTTGGTGAAACCTATCCGTCCTCCGTAAAACTTTTGAAGGCATAGTTGATCTATCACCAGTCCGTGCCATTGTTCGGCTGGATAAGCGGTACGTGACTACGCCATTCGTGGGAAAACAAGAGTGGAAATTTAACTTAACACTTTGAAGAACAAATTCGCACGATAAGAAAGAACAAATGAGAGACTCTTTCCTAACTCAATAGACTCTGGAGGACAAGTACAGACGTCTCCGTACCTACCTCTCAAACTCTACTAAGCTTGTTCGTGAGTGGTGAGACCTATGTAACCTAGAGCTTTGATACCAACTTGTCACGACCCGGATTTTTCCCCCAACATCGGGATCGTGATGGCGCCTACTCGTGGTAGCTAGGCAAGCCACTGTATTCATACTATCCTGTTTTTAACACAATTTTGATTGAATAAATGCGGAATACTTTATCGAAATGGAAATAACAATTCACAAGGTAAAACCATACCGAAAATCCTCTACCCAAGACGTGGAGTCACCAACTCACAAACTACTATGGAATACTACACATAAAAGTCCGAAGAAATATAACACAATTCTGTTTGTCTCGGAACAAAGAGACTCCAGCTAATAATATAGATAAAGAGACAGACGCCGGGCTTGCGGACGCCTGCAAGCTACCTCGGTCTCAAACATGATCAACTCCCATGCAATCTACTTACTGCTGCTGCTGCTCCTGATCGTAACCTGGACCTGTGCAAAAATGCACAGAAGTGTAGTATCAGCACAACCGACCCCATGTGCTGGTAAGTGCCTGGCCTATCCCGACGAAGTAGTGACAAGCCTAGGACCGGACACCCACATAAACCTGTGCAGTTGCAATATATATATATAACACATTTATAAGGAAATACTCTGCTCTGAAATAATATTCAATAACTCACGATATCCCAAAATAATCTAATCAACATAATAAATCTTACTTTCATGTCTCAATTCCTCTCTCATTTCATATCTCGTGGTAGGCGTACCACCCGCTCCCAACTATCACAGTAATTATATCTTGTGGTAGGCGTACCACCCACTCCCAAATATATCAATAATCATATCTTGTGGTAGGCGTACCACCCGCTCCCAAATATATCAATAATCATATCTTGTGGTAGGCGTACCACCCGCTCCCAAATATATCAATCGGCTACCGGCAACTATGGCCAATGCCAAGATATTAAGTCACTTTGTGGTCGGCGTACCACACGATCCCAATATATCGGTAATTATATCTTGTGGTAGGCGTACCACCCGCTCCCAAATATTTAATATATATATTACCACAAATAACAAGAATTAACCAAGTAATAACACAATAAGGAATATCTCAAAGAACTCAACAATTAACAACAGTTAATAAGTTCACAAGGAAAACAAGGTATAATGGAAACACAAGTAATATCAAGTCAAGGAATGGCAAATAGTTACACGTCATCACCCAAATAAAATATAATGGAAAAACAAGTAATATCAAGTCAAGGAATAGCAAGTAGTTGCACGGCATCACCCTTCGTGCTTTTACTCTCATCCTCACCAAATAAGCAAATAAAGTACACGGCATCACCCTTCGTGCTTTTACTCTCATCCTCACATCCATAGTACGGCATGATCCTTCGTACATGGTTCAATAACAGGGCACGGCATGATCCTTCATGCATAATCAATAATAGGGCACGGCATGATCCTTCGTGCATAATCAATAATAGGGCACGGCATGATCCTTCGTGCATAATCAATAAATAAACATGGCACGGCATTAACCTTCGTGCATAAATATATAAACATGGCACGGCATCACCCTTCGTGCATTATCACTCTTCCTCACCCAAATAACAATCACAGTTAAGGGCAAAGAAAGAAACAATAATTCATAAACCGTCCCATCAAGGGAAATCAATAATTATCTTCACAACAAGTCCCAACAAGGGAGAACAATAACAATTCATCTGTAATATATCTCAAAATAATCATTTTCCAATGACTCACGGTCATACTAGACGCCAGTGTATGGATGCTCGTCACCACATCCCATACACCGCACTCGATCACATAACACATAACACATAATCATATTCCCTCAAGCTAGGATAGAACAAACACTTACCTCGAATGCTTATGAACAATTCAATCCGTGGAAATGTCTTTTCTTTCAATTTGGCTCCAATCCAACCGTATCTATACACAATTGATTTAATATCATCAATTCTACTCAACAAACTAATTCTTAATACCAAATACCACTTTTACAACATTCTGCCATGAATAGTAAATTTCAACCCCGGGCCCACATGGTCGGAATTCGGGGTTAGGACCAAAATCCGATTACCCATCCCCCCACGAGTTCATGTATATGATTTGTTTCAAAATCGGACCTCAATTCGAGGTCCAAGTCCCCAATTTATGAAAAACCCTATTTTTCTACAAAAACAAGAATTTTACCATGAAAACATTTGATTTCTAATGAAAAACATGTTTAATGATGTTAGGAATTGAAAGAATTAAGTAAAAAGTCACTTACAATCGTTTTGATGAAGAAGAAATCCTTGAAGAATCGCAAATGGGTGTTTTGTTTTTGTAAAATGTGAAGAAATGACTGAAATTCGTGTTTTTCAGGTCTCTGTGTTCGCATTTGCGAACCCCGACCAATTTCTGGAGTTTGAAAAATAAGCTAAGGGTGGGAAGTTCGCATTTGCGAACTTTTCTTCGCATTTGCGAAGCCAAGGCAAAACTGGGAAGTTCGCATTTGCGAACTATTGTTCGCAATTGCGAACACAGGCTAAATATTGGGAGGTTCGCATTTGCGAACTATTGTTCGCATTTGCGAAACCAGGCAGAATAGTGTCGAGTTCGCATTTGCGAACTATAGTTCGCATTTGCGAACACAGGCACAGTAGGGTCAAGTTCGCATTTGCGAACTATTGTTCGCATTTGCGAACACAGGCACAATAGGGTCAAGTTCGCATTTGCGAACTATTGTTCGCATTTGCGAACTCTGCAGAATAGTGGGGAGTTCGCATTTGCGAACTATTGTTCGCATTTGCGAACTCTGCAGACCAGTTGCAGACAGCAACTTCTAACATGAAAAATTGATCTCGTGGCCTATCCAAAGTTCACCCGAGCCCCCGGGGCTCCAAACCAAATATGCACATAACCTCAAAAACACATTATGAACTTGTTCGTGCGATCACATCGCCAATATCACCTCGTTTTCATCAAATCAAGCCTCAAATGCATGATTTTCATACCTTTAGTTTTCAAAACTTTCAAACTTGGGACTCAAGGTCCAAAACATCTCAAACGACATCCAAATGTCACCAAACTTTACAGAAATCACATATATAATATTTAAGACTTGTACCGGGCGTCGGAACCAAAATACGAGCCCGATACCAAGGTCAATTAATTTATTTCCTTTAATAATTGCATCAAAAACAATTTCACATAAAAATTCATAACTTGGGCTCTAGGCCTCGGAATTCGACTCCGGACGCATGTCCAAGTCCCATATTTTTCTACGGACCTCTCGGGACCATCCAATCTCGGGTCCGGATCCGTTTACCAAAAATGTTGACCGAAGTCAACCATATCAATATTAATATCATTTTTATCCAAATTTCTCATAGAATTCATATTTTCTATCACAAAATCTTTCCGCTACATGCTCGGATCGTGCACGCAAATCGAGGCAACATAGAATGAGGTTTTCAAGGCCTCAGAAGCTCGAAATGATTAATTAGATAAGTGATGACCCTTTGGGTCGTCACACCTATCTTCTTGCTTTTTAGTTGCATAGTCCCAAAGTAGAGCTCCATAGCGTCTACGGTGTTGGTCGATATCAAAAAGGTCTTCTTTTGGGATTGCCAAATCTCCAAAGCTAACATACTCTGCAAATGCAGCCACAAATACACCACAATCACTGCATAAAATATAATTATTTAACCCATTTCTTATAAAAAAATATTTAAACATATAGAAATAAAGGATAGTTGTTATACAGTGATCCTTCTTTTTGTTGTGGAATTTCCGTAACCATCCACTGTATGGTAAGAGGGTCTATGACTGATTTCTCAATGTATGCCTTGTTTTCTTGAAGTCGATGTCTTTGCGTTTCCCATAGAAACTAGTGCAAGACAAATATAAAGGGATAATGGTTGAGAACTTATCAACAGTTGATTCAACAGACTTATGATGGTGTGAAGACAACATTGAATCATAAACATACAGTTGCCTGTCTGCTATGTCGAAAACAACCAACAACTAGTGAAAATTCTCCACTATATTGACAGGCATGATGTCACGACCCTAGTTTACCAATCGTGAACATGTCGTGATGGCACCCAGTCTCCACGACTAGGTAAGCCTAACACGTTGCGGAATACACAAGCTATGAACACTTAAATAAGAAACAACGAAAAAATAGCATAAAAAGGTATGTAATCCGTGCCGCTTGGCACATACATTCGTCACCACACTGAATAAAACGTTACCAAGATCCGGAATCCCACGGCAACACAGACTAAAGGAAAATATACAACTGTGGCTCTATGTGTAAAGAGTATCTAACAACGAAATGAAGAAAAATGTCAACTAGTACTATTAGAATAGAAGGAAAAGCCTCCGGATATGCGGACGTAGCAGATCATACCTCGAGGTCTCCAGAAAGCTGTGGAAATCACCTAGCACGAGCCTGCTCTGATGTACCTGGATCTGCACAACAAAAGTGTGCAGAAGAGTAGCATGAGTACACCACGGCGGTACTCAGTAAGTGCCAAGCCTAACCTCGATGGAGTAGTGACGAGGAAGGTCAGGGCCCTACTGAGAGAAACAATAATATAATGATGATAACAAAAATAAACAGTTTAAATGATAATAATTTTCGAAATAACAACAATAAGATGATTACTGCAACTACCTACAATTAAGCTAACAACAAATAACCAACTCAATAAAACAAATCCAAGACCTGTGGGAATTGAACCCACAGTCCCATTCTCAGTACCTCTGGGTCTTCGGGAATCGAACTCGTAGCCCATGTCTCAATAATATCTCAATAACTCAGGATCTCCGGGAATCGAACCCGCAGTCCCTACCAATAACTCAGGATCTCGGGAATCGAACCCGTAGTCCCTACCAATAACTCGGGATCTCGGGAATCGAACCCGTAGTCCCTACCAATAACTCAGGATCTCGGGAATCGAACCCGTAGTCCCTACCAATAACTCAGGATCTCGGGAATCGAACCCGTAGTCCCATTTTCAGTACCCCTGGGTCTCCGCAAATCGAACCCGCAGTCCACATTTCAATAAATCTCGGGATCTCCGGGAATCGAACCCGCAGTCCACATTTCAATAAATCTCGGGATCTCCGGGAATCGAACCCGCAGTCCACATTTCAATAAATCTCAGGATCTCCGGGAATCGAATCCGCAGTCCACATCTCAGCAAGTAAAGGAATACACAGAGAGAAAAATAATATGATTAACTATAACTTCACCGATAAACAACGCCGGCGATTACCAAGAAAACTCAAGTAAGACAATTAGGCAACTAGACAGTTAAATACTACCTAATCATGCTTTTCTAACTGCTACCGGGTAGGAATTTCGAATATAACAGCTAAAAATAGGAATATCACTCATCGAACATTTTTAAGTAAAGTATGTGTTCAACAATCAGCGCATGTACACGCCCGTCACCTCGCGTACAAGGCATTTAAAGTATCATATAATATCCTAGGGGTGAAAGTCCCCCACACGAGGTTAGACAAGCCACTTACCTCAATTCCGGTACAAAACCGCTAAGAAATAACCCTCTTGCCGCGAATGTCGGCCTCCCCAAGTGTAGTATCTAATAAAAATTAATAGAATCACATCAAAATAGGCCAATTGGGCATTACCCAATCAAAATAACTCAAAATATACCAAAACCCACAAGTTGCCAAAACCCGACTTTTGGTATGCTTATCGAAAAATCACGAAAATTATATTTTCGGGTTCCTTATCTCAATACGAGTCCGCGCATATAAAATTTATCGAAATCGGACTCCGTTTGCCCATTCAAATCAAAGATTTTCTAACATTTAGGCCTAGGGCTCAAACCCACCTTTAATCTTCCAATTTCGGTGAAATAATCACGGATTTCATGATAAACCAACGAATTAAGGTCAAGAAACTTACCCCCGATGATTTCCCGATGATATCCCAGCGTTTCCCCTTCAAAATCCTCTCTTGGAGCTCAACAATGGCGGTTTTGGTGTGTTAGGCCGCGACTGAAATGTTCTGGACTTAAAGTCACTACCAGGCCATTTTACTCTACGCGATCGCAGCACTGGGCTTGCGATCGCGATGTACAAAATATGGGCGGCCTTATTTTCCTCTACGCGATCGCGTGATCCTGGATGCGATCGCAGTGAACAACTCAGCGACCCTACGCGATCGCAGATGACACGAACGCGATCGCGAAGAACAAACTCGTCCGGCTCCCCAACTACCCTACGCGATCGCATACCCCCCTCACGCGATCTCAATGCTTCAACCTCCAGACTTACGCGATCGCACACCCCACCTTGCGATCGCAGAGCTCCGGGTTTTTCCCTTACGCGATCGCATCCTAGGCATCGCGATCGCGATGCATTACCACCACACCTTACGCGATCGCGTGGCCATCTCCGCGATCGCGGAGAGCAAAATTGCTCTGCAATTATTGCAGCAGAAACAGCAGTGCCTTTTGGCACAAATTGGTCCGTTTGGACCCCCGAATTCATCCCGAGGCTCCCGGGACCCCAACGAAAACCACCAACATACTCCAAAACACGATACGAACTCATTCCAATCATAAAAATATGTCTAACAACATCAAAACCCATAATTCACATCGAATTCAAGCCTAAATTTCTTAAAACTTTCCGAATTGCACATTCGATCTAAAAACCGACCAAACGACGTCCGAATGACCTGAAACTTTACGGACATATCCAAATTCACATAACGAAGCTACAAAAATTGTCGGAATTGCATTCCGACCCCCGGATCAAAATCTCACCTATCGTTCGGATTCGCCAAAATTTCAACCTTCGGCATTTCAAGCCTAATTGAGCTAAGGACCTCCAAAATACATTCCGAACACGCTCCCAACCCCGAAATCACCCAACGAAGCTAATGGAACCATTAGATTTCCGTTCCGAGACCGTCTTAACACTGTTCCGATTTTGGACCATTTTCTATCTTTAAAGCTCTTATTTAGGGACTAAGTGTCCCAAAATACTTCAAATTTCAGGGCCGACTCTCCCGGCAAACCACAATAGCAGAAATGTACTTAGGGAAATAGTTAAATTAGGGATTGGGGCGTAATTTTCTAAAACGACCGGCCGGGTCGTTACATCTTCCCACCCTTAAAAGATTCGTTCGTCCTCGAACGAGCATAGAAAACATACCCGGAGTAGTGAAAAGATGAGGGTACTGGATGCGCATATCCTGCTCGGTCTCCCAAGTCGCCTCCTCGACCGGCTGGCCCCGCCACTGAACCTTTACCGAAGCGATGTTCTTTGACCTTAGCTTTCTGACCTGCCTGTCTAGAATGGCTACTGGCTCCTCAACATAAGACAGATCCTTGTCTAGCTGAACAGAAGTGAAATCCAACACATGCGACGGGTCACCATGGTACCTCCGGAGCATGGAGACATGAAATACGGCGTAAACTCCAGCTAGACTAGGAGGTAAGGCTAACTCATAGGCAACCTCCCCGATACGCCTCAAATTCTCAAAAAGGGCCAATAAATCTGGGACTCAGCTTCCCTTTCTTCCCAAACCTCATAACGCCCTTCATGGGCGAGACTCGAAGCAGAACCCGCTCACCAACCATAAAAGCCACATCGCGAACCTTCTTGTCCACATAACTCTTCTGTCTAGACTGGGCTGCACGAAGTCTGTCCTGAATCACCTTGACCTTGTCCATAGCCTCCTGAACCATATCAGTACCTAGCAACCTGGCCTCGCCCGGCTCAAACCAACCCACGGGAGAACTGCACCTCCTACCATATAGGGCCTCGTACGGTGCCATCTGAATACTAGACTGGTAGCTATTGTTATAAGCAAACTCCGCCAGTGGCAAGAAGTGATCCCATGAACCTCCGAACCCAATCACGCACGCACGGAGCATATCCTCCAAAATCTGAATAGTGCGCTCGGACTGCCCATCAGTCTGGGGGTGAAATGTCGTGCTCAGCTCCACCCGAGTACCTAACTCCTATTGTACGACTCTCCAGAACCGTGAAGTGAACCGAGTGCCTCTATCTAAAATGATGGAAACTGGAATACCATGCAGCCGAACTACCTCCCTGATATAGATCTCCGCCAGTCGCTCCGATGAATATGTAGTGCTCATCGGTATAAAATGGGCGGACTTGGTCAGCCGATCCACAATGACCCAAATGGAATCAAACTTCCTAACCGTCCGTGGAAGTCCAGATACAAAGTCCATGGTAATGCGCTCCCATTTCCACTCGGGAATCTCGATCCGTTGCATCAATCCACCCGGACGCTGATGCTCATACTTCACCTGCTGGCAGTTGAGGCATCTAGAAACATAATCAACTATATCCCTCTTTATCCGCCTCCACCAGTAATGCTGTTTCAAGTCCCGATACATCTTCGCGGCTCCCGGATGGATGGAATACCGCGAGCTACGAGCCTCTGCTAGAATCAGCTCTCGAAGATCATCTACATTAGGCACACAGATACGCCCCTGCATCCTCATAACTCCATCATCCCCGATGGTAACATCTCGAGCATCACCACGCCGAACTCTATCCCGAAGGACAAGCAAATGAGGGTCGTCGAACTGACGCTCCCTGATGCGGTCAAATAGAGAAGACCGAGAAACCACACATGCCAGAATCCGGCCGGGCTCCGAAAGATCCAATCTAACAAACTGCCTGGCTAGAGCCTGAACATCCATCGCCATAGGCCTCTCTGAAACTGGTAGATATGCTAAACTCCCCAAACTCTCTGCGCGACGACTCAAGGCATCGGCAACCACATTAGCCTTGCCCGGATGATAGAGAATAGTAATATCATAGTCCTTCAACAGCTCCAACCATCTCCTCTGACGCATATTCAGGTCCTTCTGCTTAAGCAAGTGCTGCAAGCTCCGGTGATCAGTATAGATCTCACAAGGAACCCCATATAAATAATGACGCAAAATCTTCAAGGCGTGAACAATGGCAGCTAGCTCCAAATCATGAACAGGATAATTCTTCTCATGCACCTTCATCTGTCTCGACGCGTAGGCAATCACCCTACCGTCCTGCATCAACACCGCACCGAGTCCAACTCGTGAGGCATCACAATATACAGTATAGGACCCCGAACCTGTAGGCAACATCAATATAGGGGCCGAAGTCAAAGCTGTCTTGAGCTTCTGAAAGCTCGCCTCACACTCGTCTGTCCACTGAAAAGGGGCACCCTTTTGGGTCAATCTGGTCATAGGTGCTGCAATCGAAGAGAACCCCTCTACGAAACGACGGTAATAGCCCGCCAAACCAAGGAAACTGCGAATCTCAGTAGCGGAGGAGGGTCTGGGCCAACTCCGCACGGCCTCCACCTTCCTCGGATCTACTCGAATACCATCACTCGACACCACGTGGCCCAAAAATGCCACTGAACTCAACCAGAATTCACATTTAGAGAACTTGGCATAAAGCTGCTTCTCCCTCAGGATCTGAAGCACTATCCTCAAATGTTGCTCGTGCTCTTCCCGGCTCCGGAATATACTAGAATATCATCAATGAAAACAATCACGAACGAGTCCAGATAAGGCCTGAACACACTGTGCATCAAATGCATAAAGGCTGCTGGGGCATTAGTCAGCCCAAAAGACATCACGAGGAACTCATAGTGACCATACCGAGCCCTGAAGGCAGTCTTCGGGATATCTGGCTCCCGAATCTTCAGCCGGTGATACCCAGAGTGCAAATCAATCTTAGAAAACACCTGTGCGCCCTGTAGTTGGTCAAATAAATCATCAATACGGGGCAAAGGATACAGTTTCTTCACTATAACCTTGTTCAGCTGAAGATAGTCAATACACATACGCATAGAACCGTCCCTTTTCTTCACAAACAATACAGGAGCACCCCAAGGCGAAATACTGGGTCGAACAAAACCCTTGCCCAATAACTCCTGTAACTGATCCTTCAACTCCTTCAACTCAGGAGGAGCCATACGGTGCGGTGGAATAGAAATGGGCTGAGTGCCCGGCAATAAGTCAATAACAAAGTCAATATCTCTGTCAGGCGGCATGCCCGGGAGATCAGCTGGAAATACATCAGCAAAGTCACGTACCACATGAACAGAATCAATAGAGGGAGTGTCAATACTGACGTCCCGCACATAGGCTAGATAAGCAGCACACCCCTTCTCAACCATACGCTGAGCTCTGAGAAAAAAAATAACACGGCTAGGGGTATGATCTAGAGTACCACTCCACTCAATACGTGGAATGCCTGGCATAGCCAGCGTCACGGTCTTGGCGTGACAATCAAGAATAGTATAATGGGGCGACAACCAGTCCATGCCCAGAATAATATCAAAATCGACCATCCCGAGCAACAATAGATCCGCTCTGGTCTCAAAATCACAAATGGTAACCAAACACGACCGATATACGCGGTCCACAACCAAAGAATCACCCACCGGAGTGGAAACATAAATGGGGGCACTCAAAGAATCCCGAGGCACACCCAGATGAGAAGCAAAGTAAGAAGACACATATGAAAAAGTGGAACCAGGGTCGAATAGAACCGATGCCTCCCCGTGACTAACCAGAATAATACCTGTGATAACAGAATCAGATGCAACAGCCGCAGCGCGATCAGGAATAGCATAGAATCTGGCCTGTCCCCCCTCTCGAGGGCGGCCTCTGGAACCCTGACCCCCGCCCCTGGCTGGCTGGGCAGGTGGAGTGGCAGCTGGGGCTGGAATGATAGCCTGCTGGCCCTGAGAACCACGCGGATGCTGTGATGACTGATGAGGGGCTCCTCTCCTGCGCCCGGGGCACTCCCTAACCAGGTGGCGAGTATCCCCACACTCAAAACAAGCTCCGGGAGGACGCGGTGGCCGTGGATCGACCGGCCTCACCCCCACTAGTCCGACCCCCGGAAGGACCCCGCACGGGAGGTGCACCGGAAACCGGGGAGCATAATAAGGCTCCCGAGGTGATGGAAGACCCGGAGTACTACCGGCTGCGGGCAATGCCGAATGAACCGGTCGGCCGGAATAACCCCTGCCAAAACGACCGACTGATGAAGTGCGGGCACCAGAGAAATGGCCCGACTCACGAGACTTCTTGGCCTCTCTCTCTCTCCGCTCTCTAGGGAGCATACTCTCGATCCTCTTGGCAATACTAACTGCCTGCTGATAAGATATATCTATCTCCAGCTCTCTGGCCATGCTGGATCGGATAGGCGGAACAAGGCCCTCAATAAATCTCCGCACTCTCTCCCGAACCGTGGCTACCAAAGCCGGTGCATGCCTGGCTAGATGGGTGAAACTGATAGCATACTCCGATACTGACATGGAGCCCTTTCGCAACCGCTCAAACTCCGAGCACCAGAAATCCCTAAGGCTCTGTGGAACATACTCCCTCAAAAACAGATCTGAAAACAGCGTCCAAGTCAATGGAGCAGACTCCTCTGGACTATCCAACTCATACGTGCGCCACCAATCATAAGCGGCCCCACGAAACTGAAAAGCAGTGAAGGAAACCCCGCTGGTCTCCACAATCCCCATAGTACGAAGAATACGATGACACTCCTCTAGAAAACCCAATGCATCATCTCAAGCCAAACCACTAAACACTGGAGGGTCATATTTCTTGAACCTCTCCAATCTACGCTGCTCGTCCTCAGAGGCAGCTGGTCCACCTCCGGGCTGTGCTGGGGCGGCAGGAGGCATAACCAAAACATCTGGAACCTGTCCCACTGGCACACGCTTCTCCGGTGTAACGGTTGCGGGAGTCCGGGCCCCTCCCCCGGCCTGAGATGTAGCTGCGACGAGAGGAAGCAGTCCTGCCTGAGCTAAAGTGGTATACATACTCATGAACCGGGCCAGGGTCTCCTGTAGTGCTGGAGTAGTAGCAGCTGTAGTCGGTGTACCAGGTGCCTGCGCTCCAACCTGGTCTACCTGTGGCACCTCAGCGGCAGCGCGCGCGGGTGCTGTGGCTGCACCTCGGGCGCGTCCTCGTCCTCTACCTCGGCCCTGGCCTCTGACGGCGGCAACAGGGGGCACGGGTACCTGATCATCGCGAGTAGCTCGAGTCCTCACCATCTGTGAGAGAATAGAAAGCAGTAGTTTAGATTTGATGTCAAAAATGTTGCACGACAAGGAATCCAAAAGAAATGAAGAGTTTCCTAAATAGTTACATAGCCCCTCGTAGATAAATACGGACGTCTTTGTATCGATAAGCGAGACTCTAATAAGCCGTCTTGTATCCCGTGACTCCTATGAACCTAGAGCTCTGATACCAACTTCTCACGACCCTAGTTCACCAATCGTGAACATGTCGTGATGGCACCCAGTCTCCACGACTAGGTAAGCCTAACACGTTGCGGAATACACAAGCTATGAACACTTAAATAAGAAACATCGGAAAAATAGCATAAAAAGGTATGTAATCCGTGCCGCTTGGCACATACATTCGTCACCACACTGAATAAAACGTTACCAAGATCCGGAATCCCACGGCAACACAGACTAAAGGAAAATATACAACTGTGGCTCTATGTGTAAAGAGTATCTAACAACGAAATGAAGAAAAATGTCAACTAGTACTATTAGAATAGAAGGAAAAGCCTCCGGATATGCGGACGTAGCAGATCATACCTCGAGGTCTCCAGAAAGTTGCGGAAATAACCTAGCACGAGCCTGCTCTAATGTACCTGGATCTGCACAACAAAAGTGTGCAGAAGAGTAGCATGAGTACACCACGGTGGTACTCAGTAAGTGCCAAGCCTAACCTCGATGGAGTAGTGACGAGGAAGGTCAGGGCCCTACTGAGAAACAATAATGTGACGACCCTGCCCGTCGTCACGGGAATTACCACCCCGTTATGTTGAAATTGTATGTTTTATGCTTTTATATCAGTGTTAAAGTCTATCGGGGAGTTAGGAGTGATTTGGATTGGAAATGAGCCATATAGCCTTTGTAAAGGAAACTTGAATAAGGAAAGTCAACCCGGAGTTGACTATTTGGTTAGAGGGCTCGGAATCAGATTCTGATGATTTGGTTAGTTCCGGGAGGTGATTTGTGACTTAGGGGAACGATCGGAATTGAATTTGGAGGCCCGGTGTAGAAATAGGCTTGAATTGGCTAAGGTTGAATTTTGGCGAAATCCGAACGGTAGGTGAGATTTTGATCCGGGGTCGGAATGGAATTCCGACAGTTGCAGTAGCTCCGTTAGGTGATTTTGGATGTGCCTGCAAAATTTCAGGTCATTCGGACGTTATTTAGTCGGGTTTTTGATTGATTGTGTAATTCGGAATGTTTGAAGGAATTTAGGCTTGAATCCATGTGTAATTGGTGATTTTAATGTTTAGGATGGTGTTTTTATGATTTGAACAAGTTCGTATCGTGTTTTGGGGTATGTTGGTGGTTTTCGTTGGGGTCCCGGGGGCCTCGGGGTGTTTTCGGATGGCTAAACGAGAGAAAATGTGGAAAATTGCGGGTTTTGGCTCTGGTTCTGTTGTTTTCGCTCCTGCGGAAATCGGGGCACAGGAGCGAGTCCGCAGGAGCGGACGAGGGGGCGCAGGAGCGCTTGGCATCGCAGAAGCGGAATCTTTTCCGCTGAAGCGTCTTCGCTGGTGCGTGTGAGCGATCGCAGAAGCGGTCCTGAGGCGTGATGGGGAGGTCCGCAGAAGCGGGTGGTTGATCGCGTAGGCGAGTCCGCAGGAGCGGACTCTTGATCGCAGAGGCGGAAAGGACCGCAGGAGCGGATGAAAATCCGCAGGGGCGGACTCGTAGGAGCGGTTCTTGGATCGCAGGTGCGGAAATGGCCAAAAGGGCCTCGATTCGCAGAAGCGACCAATTTGTCGCAGAAGCGGTTCCGCAGGGGCGGAAAATGGTCCACAGAAGCGAAAATCGTAGTGAATTAATTGTATCAGAAGTTAGAAAATTTCTGAAACATTTCACACATTTGGGTCTCGGCTTTAGGGGCGATTTGGGCGATTTTGAAGAGAAACTCAAGGGAAATCATCAAGTAATCAACTATGAACTTAAACTATGATTAGTATTGATAATATTATGCAATTATATCATGAAAATGGAGGAATTTGGGGTGATTTATGGAAGATTTGACCCTAGGCTTGAACTTTATAAAATCAAGGTTTTGAATGGGCAAATGGAGTCCGAATTTGGTAAAATTGATATGCTTAGACTCGTATTGAGATGAGGGTTCCGAATATGTGACTTTCGTGATTTTTTGACAAGCGTACCGAAAGTCGGGTTTTGACAACTTTGGGAATTTTGATGTAAATTGAGTTGTATTGATTGGGTGTCGTCCCATTAGCCTAATTTGTTGCATTTCTACTGTATTTGATCAGATTCTACGCGTGCGGAGCTTGATTCTCGTGGAAAGGGCATTGCGGAGTAGTCTTCGTGCCGTATTGAGGTGAGTAATAGATGTGGGTGATGACCAGCGGGTTCGAAACCCCGGTATACCACTTTATGATGCTGTATAGCAGTGAGACACGTACTCTCATGTGAGTGCGGGGTCGATTATGATTGGGGACTATGGCTTAGTCCGACTTGCTGATACTGTGTTATGATATTAGGCTATTCACGAGCCGTCGAACCTCCTTCTCGGATGGTTGCATATTATGCGGTGATATTGGCTACTCTTGAGCCGTTGAACCCCCTTCTTGGGTGGTTGAGTATACTTGTGGGCCGTGAGCCAGTTATTGGATCCCGCGAGGATTGTTATCATTGTCTTATCATATTGACATGTTAATTACTACCAGTCCGTAGCTATCTCTGTTATCATGCTAGTTCCAATCTCTGGAACTTGGTATTACTGTTTTCCAACTGAAAAATGATAAAAAGGTTTTCAAAACTACTTTTGAGCCTGCGAGGCTGTATTTGCATATTAGCTGACTGGTAGTGGATCGGGCTGCGCGCCGCAGCAGTATATATGTTGGATCGGACTGCACGCCGCAGGAATATCTCTATGAGATGTGCTTGGGCTGCCCCTCCGGAGTCTGAACCCCCACAGTGAGCACGGGTACCCAAATTGGATCGGGCTACGCGCCGTAGCGGTCATATCATACATTGCATTGCATTTTAGCTACATCTGCTAGCTTTTATACTGTGTTGTTGGTACTTGTTGGTACAGGTACAGTTGATATTAATTCTGTGACAGGGTATTTGATTACAGCTTTACATAGTGCTTTATTGCGGATTTCTTATCTGCGCTGTCTTACCCTTGTTTATTACCACTGAGTCTGGCAGTACTTATTTTACTCCCCGCACCTTGTGTGCGCATCCAGTACCTCTCAGCAGTGATCCAGTAGCTGTGCGAGGCGACGTTTGTGGATATTCGAGGTAGCTGCAGAGTCCGCAGGACCCGATATTTCCTTTTTACTGTCTCTTGATTTTGTATTGACTTTTCTTTCCGCACATGGTATCTTGTAAACCTTTATACACTCATGTTCAGTAAAGGCTCATGACTCTTGACCCTTTGGTCTATGGGAGTTGATGTATTATGGGACTTGGTTCCCCGTTTTCGTTATATGTATCATTGTTGCTTCGTAAATTAATATGCTTAAATGGGTTAAAGAGAGCTTCTAGCTCCGTTGTTAATTTTGATTGGTCGGGCTGGCTTAGCAATGTGCTGGGCGCCATCACGACCGGATTCGGGGTCGTGACAAGTTGGTATCAGAGCCTAGGTTTACTAGGCCTCATGAGTCTTGAGCCGGTTAGTAGAGTCTTGTGGATCGGTACGGGGACGCCTGTACTTATCCTCGGGAGGCTGCGAACCTTTAGGAAACACTTCACTTTTCTTGAACTCCGTCGTGCGATCTTGTTGTTCCGAGAACTGAACTTCCATATTCTATTCTCTCGCAGATGGCGAGAACGCGAGCATCAGGACGAGGTGGACGACCTCCATTGCCACCTGTTAGAGGCCGCGGGCGCGGTCGTGCTAGAGGTAGAGGTAGGGCGGCTGAGGCAGTGCCAGCTGACCCGCCTGTTGTACCAGTTCAGGAGCAGCCCCCAGTGGTTGAAGCTCCAGCAGTCCCAGTTCAGGGCCAGACTATATCTATTGCTATTCCTGGTCTTCAGGAGACTCTTGCTCAAATATTATCGGTGTGTTCCGGTTTGGCTCAGGTAGTTTCAGCTACCGCTACTGTAGAGACATCTCAGTCAGGGGGTGGTCAGTAGACCCCTGCACCTCGCACACCTGACTCGGTTGTTCAGGGACTTCAGATGCTAGAGGCGGTCCCCGCTCAGGTGGTTGCACCGGTTATTCCTCCAGCTGCACCAGCTCCAGAGCATATGGTTCAGGTTATGCCCGACGATGAGCAGCGTCATCTTGAGAGATTTGGTAGACTTCAGCCACCCCATTTCAGTGGCGTTGAGGGCGAGGATGCCTAGGGTTTCTTGGACAAGTGTCGGAGGATGTTGCGGACGGCTGGTATTCTTGAGTCCAGCGGAGTTTCATATACTACCTTTCAGTTCACTGGTCCCGCATTTGATTGGTGGGAAGAGTTTGAGAGGCGTAGGCCTGCAGGAGCAGCACCTCTCATATGGCAGAAGTTCTTTACTCTCTTTCTAGAGAAATATGTACCTCAGTCTCGTCGCGAGGAGCTACATCACCAGTTCGAGTGGTTGGTTCAGGGCGACATGTCTGTGACCCAGTATGAGCTTAGATTCACACAGTTGGCTAGGCATGCCACATGGATGATCCCAAATGATAGGGAAAGGATCAGGAGGTTAATTGATGGCCTCAACTATTCTATCCGCATTCTTATGACCAGGGAGAGAGTTCTATCATCATCTTTCGAGCAGGTTGTTGATATGGCACGCTCCATTGAGGCGAATCGTCGCCGAGAGAGAGAGGAGCGGGAGGCTAAGAGGCTTCGTGGTTTTGGAAGTTTCAGTGGTGCTCCATCTAGAGGGCATTCCCAGCAAAGTAGAGGTCGTTCATCTAGACCTTCTCATTCAGGCCGCCCAGAGCAGAGCGGAGGTTCTTATGGTTGTGGTCGACAGGGGTTTCAGCAGGGTCAGTCATTACTTAGTGCCCTACCAGCCCAGGGTGCAACACCTACTTCTTCAGCCCAGGGTTCTTCTGCGGCGAGGGGTTCCCTCCAGTCCCCTTCTCCAGCACCAGGTGCATGTTATGAATGTGGTGAGTTTGGCCACATGAGGAGACAGCCCTCATCTTCAGCACCATCTCAGTCTAGTAGAGGTGGAGGTCAATCTTCTCGTGGTCGCCCCAGGGGCGAGGAGAGATCTGGTGGAGGCCAGGCACGGTTCTATGCACTTCCCGACAGGCGTGATGCAGTTGCCTCCGATGTAGTGATTACAGGTATCATTTTTGTCTGTCACAGAGATGCCTCTGTTCTATTTGATCCAGGGTCCACATATTCTTACGTGTCCTCTTATTTTGCACATCATTTGGGTGCGACTCGTGGTAGTCTTGATTTACCTGTTCATGTATCCACCCCCGTGGGTGATACGATCTTTGTGGATCATGTCTATAGATCCTGTGTTATATCTATTGGGGGTCTGGAGACCCAGGCAGATTTGTTATCGTTGGGTATGGTGGACTTTGATGTTATATTGGGTATGGACTGGTTGTCTCCGTACCATGCTATATTGGACTGTCATGCTAAGACAGTTACGTTGGCCATTCCTGGTATTTCTCAGATTGCGTGGCGGGGTTCGACCAATTTCGTCCCTAGCCGTGTTATTTCGTTCTTAAAAGCTCAGAAGATGGTTGAAAAAGGGTGTTTATCGTACTTAGCTTTTGTGAGAGATGTGGGAGCTGAGTCTCCTAGCATTGATTCTGTACCTGTTGTGAGGGACTTCCCAGATGTATTCCCCTCAGACCTGTCGGGCATGCCGCTGGACAGGGATATTGATTTTGGCATTGACTTGGTGCCGGGCACTCCGCCCATATCCGTTCCTCCTTATCGGATGGCACCAGCTGAGTTGAAAGAACTGAAAGAGCAGCTTCAAGAGCTTCTGGATAAGGATTTCATCCGCCCTAGTGTGTCTCCGTGGGGTGCGCCGGTATTATTTGTTAAAAAGAAAGATGGTTCCATGCGAACGTGTATTGATTATAGGCAATTGAACAAAGTGACAGTGAAGAACAAGTACCCTCTACCGCGCATAGATGATTTGTTTGATCAGTTACAGGGTGCGAGGGTGTTTTCTAAGATCGATCTTCGTTCAGGCTATCATCAGCTGAAGATCAGGGACTCGGATATTATGAAGACTGCATTCAGGACCGGATATGGTCATTATGAGTTTCTTGTGATGTCTTTTGGGCTGACCAACGCCCCAGCAGCATTTATGCATCTGATGAACAGTGTGTTCAGGCCCTATTTGGATTCATTTGTGATTGTGTTCATTGATGACATTCTAGTCTACTCCCGTAGTCAGGGAGGAGCATGCTCAGCATTTGAGTATTGTGTTGCAGAGATTTATGGAGGAGAATCTATATGCTAAATTCTCCAAGTGCGAGTTTTGGCTTGAGTCCGTGGCATTTCTGGGACATGTGGTGTCTCGTGATGGTATTCAGGTTGATCAAAAAAAGATAGAGGCGGTGCAAAGTTGGCCTAGACCGACCTCAGCTACAGAGATCAGGAGTTTTCTTGGTTTGGCGGGATATTATTGCCGGTTTGTTCAGGGATTTTCATCCATTGCTTCTTCATTGACTAAATTGACCTAGAAGGGTGCACCATTCGTGTGGTCGGATGAGTGCGAGGAGAGCTTTCAGAAGCTCAAGACAGCTTTGACCACAGCTCCAGTGTTAGTATTGCCATCAGCTTCAGGTTCATATACTTTTTGCTGTGATGCCTCGAGAGTGGGGATAGGTTGCATGTTGATGCAGGAAGGTAAGGTGATTGCTTATGCTTCTCGGCAGTTGAAGCCATATGAGAAGAACTATCCCGTTCATGATTTGGAGCTAGCCGCCATTGTTCATGCATTGAAGATTTGGAGGCACTATTTGTATGGTGTGTCTTGTGAGGTGTATACCGACCATCATAGTCTCCAGCACTTGTTCAAACAGAAAGACCTTAATTTGAGACAGCGGAGATGGCTTGAGTTGCTTCTGGATTATGACATTACTATTTTATATCATCCGGGGAAGGCCAATGTGGTGGCCGACGCTTTGAGCCGGAAGGTGGTCAGTATGGGGAGCTTGGCATATATTCCAGCCGAGGAGAGGCCATTTGCTTATGATGTTCAGGTGCTAGCCAATTGGCTAGTGAGGTTAGATATTTCGGAGCCCAGCAGGGTATTGGCTTGTGTTGTATCTCGGTCATCTCTATATGATCGTATTCGTGAGCACCAGTATGATGATCCGCATTTGACTGTCCTTAGGGACAGAGTTCAGCATGATGATGCTAGAGATGTCACCATTGATAGTGACGGCGTATTAAGGATGCAGGGCCGGATATGTGTGCCCAATGTTGATGGCCTTCGTGAGTTGATTCTGGAGGAGGCCCATAGCTCACGGTATTCTATCCATCCAGGAGCCGCGAAGATGTATCAAGATTTGAAACAACACTATTGGTGGAGAAAGATGAAAATGGACATTGTCAGACATGTAGCACGGTGCCTCAACTGTCAGCAGGTTAAGTACGAGCATCAGAGGCCCGGTGGTGTATTTCAGCGCATTGTTATTCCTGAGTGGAAATGGGAGAGGATCACTATGGACTTTGTTACTGGACTCCCTCGGACGGCGAGGAATTTTGATTCTGTATGGGTGATTGTGGATAGACTGACCAAGTCAGCTCACTTCATTCCAGTTAGTACTACCTACTCATCGGAGCGGTTGGCAGCGATCTTTATTCGAGAGATTGTTCGGTTGCATGGAGTCCCAGTGTCTATCATATCCGACAGGGGTACTCAGTTCACTTCTCAGTTTTGGAGAGCATTTCAGCGAGAGATGGGTACGCGGGTTGAGTTGAGTACGGCATTTCACCCCCAGACAGACGGACAGTCTGAGCGTACTATTCAGATCTTGGAGGATATGTTGCGAGCCTGTGTGATTGATTTTGGTGGTTCGTGGGATGAGTTCCTACCACTTGCCGAGTTTGCCTACAACAACAGTTATCAGTCGAGTATTCAGATGGCCTCGTATGAGGCATTGTATGGCAGACGATGTAGATCCCCCGTGGGATGGTTTGAGCCTGGTGAGGATAGGTTGATAGGGACCGAGTTAGTCCAGGATGCTCTGGACAGAGCAAAGTTGATCCAGGAGAGGCTTCGTACAGCACAGACTCGTCAGAAGAGTTATGCGGACCGTAGAGTTCGAGAGTTGTCTTTCATGGTTGGTGACAGAGTATTGTTGAAGGTTTCACCTATGAAGGGTGTCACGAGGTTCGGGAAGAAAGGGAAGTTGAGTCCCAGGTACAATGGTCCTTTTGAGATACTCAGGAGGGTTGGAGAGGTGGCATATGAGTTAGCCTTGCCGCCCAGCTTATCCAGCGTTCATCCAGTATTCCATGTGTCTATGCTCCGGAAGTACATTGGAGATCCGTCTCATGTATTAGATTTCAGTACCATTCAGCTTGATGGTGATCTATCCTATGATGTGGAGCCTATTGCCATTTTGGGACGTCAGGTGAGAAAATTGAGGTATAAGGAGATTGCATCAGTTAAGGTTCAGTGGAGAGGTCGACCCGTGGAGGAGGCCACTTGGGAGATCGAGCGGGAGATGCGGGGCATATATCCTCACTTGTTTGAGACTTCAGGTATGTTTCTTGACCCGCTCGAGGACGAGCGTTTGCTTAAGAGGGGGAGAATGTGACGACCCGGCCCGTCGTCACGGGAATTACCACCCCGTTATGTTGAAATTGAATATTTTATGCTTTTATATTAGTGTTAAAGTCTATCGGGGAGTTAGGAGTGATTTGGATTGGAAATGAGGCATATAGCCTTTGTGAAGGATACTTGAATAAGGAAAGTCAACCCGGAGTTGACTATTTGGTTAGAGGGCTCGGAATCAGATTCTGATGATTCGGTTAGTTCCGGGAGGTGATTTGTGACTTAGGGGAGCGATCGGAATTGAATTTGGAGGCCCGTGTAGAAATAGGCTTGAATTGGCTAAGGTTGAATTTTGGCGAAATCCGAACGGTAGGTGAGATTTTGATCCGGGGGTCGGAATGGAATTCCGACAGTTGCAGTAGCTCCGTTAGGTGATTTTGGATGTGCCTGCAAAATTTCAGGTCATTCGGACGTTGTTTAGTCGGGTTTTTGATTGATTGTGTAATTCGGAATGTTTGAAGGAATTTAGGCTTGAATCCGTGTGTAATTGGTGATTTTAATGTTTAGGATGGTGTTTTTATGATTTGAACAAGTTCGTATCGTGTTTTTGGGTATGTTGGTGGTTTTTGTTGGGGTCCCGAGGGCCTCGGGGTGTTTTCGGATGGCTAAACGAGAGAAAATGTAGAAAATTGCGGGTTTTGGCTCTGGTTCTGTTAGCGGACGAGGGGGCGCAGGAGCGCTTGGCATCGCAGAAGCGGAATCTTTTCCGCTGAAGCGTCTTCGCTGGTGCGTGTGAGCGATCACAGAAGCGGTCCTGAGGCGTGATGGGGAGGTCCGCAGAAGCGGGTGGTTGATCGCGTAGGCGAGTCCGCAGGAGCGAACTCTTGATCGCAGAGGCGGAAAGGACCGCAGGAGCGGATGAAAATCCGTAGAAGTGGACTCGTAGGAGCGGTCCTTGGATCGCTGGTGCGGAAATGGCCAAAAGGGCCTGGGTTCGCAGAAGCGACCAAAAGGTCGCAGAAGCGGTTCCGCAAGGGCGGAAAATGGTCCGCAGAAGCGAAAATCGCAGTGAATTAATTGTATCAGAAGTTAGAAAATTTCAGAAACATTTCACACATTTGGGTCTCGGCTTTAGGGGCGATTTGGGCGATTTTGAAGAGAAACTCAAGGGAAATCATAAGGTAATTAACTATGAACTTAAACTATGATTAGTATTGATAATATTATGCAATTATATCATGAAAATGGAGGAATTTGGGGTGATTTATGGAAGATTTGACCCTAGGCTTGAACTTTAGAAAATCAAGATTTTGAATGGGCAAATGGAGTCCGAATTTGGTAAAATTGATATGCTTAGACTCGTATTGAGATGAGGGTTCCGAATATGTGACTTTCTTGATTTTTCGACAAGCGTACCGAAAGTCGGGTTTTGACAACTTTGGGAATTTTGATGTAAATTGAGTTGTATTGATTGGGTGTCGTCCCATTGGCCTAATTTGTTGCATTTCTACTGTATTTGATTAGATTCTACGCGTGCGGAGCTTGATTCTCGTGGCAAGGGCATTGCGGAGTAGTCGTCGTGCCGTATTGAGGTGAGTAATAGATGCGGGTGATGACCAGCGGGTTCGAAACCCCGGTATACCACTTTGTGATGTTGTATAGCGGCGAGACACGTACTCTCTTGTGAGTGCGGGGTCGATTGTGATTGGGGACTATGGCTTAGTCCGACTTGTTGATACTGTGTTATGATATTAGGCTATTCATGAGCCGTCGAACCTCCTTCTCGGATGGTTGCATATTATACTGTGATATTGGCTACTCTTGAGCCGTTGAACCCCCTTCTTGGGTGGTTGAGTATACTTGTGGGCCGTGAGCCAGTTATTGGATCCCGCGAGGATCGTTATCATTGTCTTATCATATTGACATGTTAATTACTACCAGTCCGTAGCTATCTCTGTTATCATGCTAGTTCCAATCTCTGGAACTTGGTATTACTGTTTTCCAACTGAAGAATGATAAAAAGGTTTTCAAAACTACTTTTGAGCCTGCGAGGCTGTATTTGCATATTAGCTGACTGGTAGTGGATCGGGCTGCACGCCGCAGCGGTATATATGTTGGATCGGACCGCACGCCGCAGGAATATTGTGCTTGGGCTGTAGGAGCCCCTCCGGAGTCTGAACCCCCACAGTGAGCACGGGTACCCAAATTGGATCGGGCTACGCGCCGTAGCAGTCAAATCATACATTGCATTGCATTTTAGCTACATCTGCTAGCTGTTATACTGTGTTGTTGGTACTTGTTGGTACAGGTACAGTTGATATTAATTCTGTGACAGGGTATTTGACTACAGCTTTACATAGTGCTTTATTGCGGATTTCTTATCTCGCTGTCTTACCCTTGTTTATTACCACTGAGTCTGGCAGTACTCATTTTACTCCCTGCACCTTGTGTGAAGATCCAGGTACCTCTCAGCAGTGATCCAGTAGCTGTGCGAGTCGACATTTGTGGATATTCGAGGTAGCTGCAGAGTCCGCAGGACCCGATATTCCTTCTCACTGTCTCTTGATTTTGTATTAACTTTTCTTTCCGCACTTGGTATCTTGTAAACCTTGTATACTCATGTTCAGTAGAGGCTCATGACTCTTGACCCTTCGGTCTATGGGAGTTGATGTATTATGGGACTTGGTTCCCCGTTTTTGTTATATGTATCATTGTTGCTTCGTAAATTAATATGCTTAAATGGGTTAAAGAGAGCTTCTAGCTCCGTTGTTAATTTTGATTGGTCGGGCTGGCTTAGCAATGTGCTGGGCACCATCACGACCGGATTCGGGGTCGTGACAAATAATATAATGATGATAACAAAAATAAACAGTTTAAATAATAATAATTTCCGAAATAACAACATTAAGATGATTACTGCAACTGTCTACAATTAAGCTAACAACAAATAACCAACTCAATAAAACAAATCCAAGACCTGTGGGAATTGAACCCATAGTCCCATTCTCACTACAACTATCTACAATTAAGCTAACAACAAATAACCAACTCAATAAAACAAATCCAGGACCTGTGGGAATTGAACCCACAGTCCCATTTTCAGTAACTCTGGGTCTCCGGGAATCGAACCCGCAGCCCATGTCTCAATAATATCTCAATAACTCAGGATCTCCGGAAATCGAACCCGTAGTCCCTACCAATAACTCAGGATCTCGGGAATCGAACCCGTAGTCCACATTTCAATAAATCTCAAGATCTCCGGGAATCGAACCCGCAGTCCACATTTCAATAAATCTCAGGATCTCCGGGAATCGAACCCGCAGTCCACATTTCAATAAATCTCAGGATCTCCGGGAATCGAACCCGCGGTCCACATTTCAATAAATCTCAGGATCTCCGGGAATCGAACCCACAGTCCACATCTCAATAAATCTCAGGATCTCCGGGAATCGAACCCGCAGTCCACATCTCAGCAAGTAAAGGAATACACAGAGAGAAAAATAATATGCTTAACTATAACTTCACCGATAAACAGCGCCGGCGATTACCAAGAAAGCTCAAGTAAGACAATTAGGCAACTAGACAGTTAAATACTACCTAATCATGCTTTTCTAACTGCTACCGGGTAGGAATATCGAATATAAAAGCTAAAAACAAGAATATCACTCATCGAACATTTTTAAGTAAAGTATGTGTTCAACAATCAGCGCATGTACACGCCCGTCACCTCGCGTACAAGGCATTTAAAGTATCACATAATATCCTAGGGGTGAAAGTCCCCCACACGAGGTTAGACAAGCCATTTACCTCAATTCCGGTACAAAACCGCTAAGAAATAACCCTCTTGCCGCGAATGTCGGCCTCCCCAAGTGTAGTATCTGATAAAAATCAATAGAATCACATCAAAATAGGCCAATTGGCCATTACCCAATCAAAATAACTCAAAATACACCAAAACCCATAAGTTGCCAAAACCCGACTTTCGGTATGCTTATCGAAAAATCACGAAAATTATATGTTCGGGTTCCTTATCTCAATACGAGTCCGTGCATATAAAATTTATCGAAATCGGACTCCGTTTGCCCATTCAAATCAAAGATTTTCTAACATTTAGGCCTAGGGCTCAAACCCACCTTTAATCTTCCAATTTCAGTGAAATAATCACGGATTTCATGATAAACCAACGAATTAAGGTCAAGAAACTTACCCCCGATGATTTCCCGATGATATCCCAGCGTTTCCCCTTCAAAATCCTCTCTTGGAGCTCAACAATGGCGGTTTTGGTGTGTTAGGCCGCGACCGAAATGTTCTGGACTTAAAGTCACTGCCAGGCCATTTTACTCTACGCGATCGCAGCACTGGGCTTGCGATCGCGATGCACAAAATATGGGCGGCCTATTTTTCCTCTACGCGATCGCGTGATCCTGGACGCGATCGCAGTGAACAACTCAGCGACCCTACACGATCGCAGACGACACGAACGCAATCGCGAAGAACAAACTCGTCCGGCTCCCCAACTACCCTACGCGATCGCATACCCCCCTCACGCGATCGCAATGCTTCAACCTCCAGACTTACGCGATCGCACACCCTACCTTCCGATCGCAGAGCTCTGGGCTTTTCCCTTACGCGATCGCATCCTAGGCATCGCGATCGCGATGCATTACCACCACACCTTACGCGATCACGTGGCCATCTCCGCGATCGCGGAGAGCAAAATTGCTCTGCAATTATTGCAGCAGAAACAGCAGTGCCTTGTGGCACAAATTGGTCCGTTTGGACCCCCGAATTCATTCCGAGGCTCCCGGTACCCCAACGAAAACCACCAACATACTCCAAAATACGATACGAACTCATTCCAATCATAAAAACACGTCTAACAACATCAAAACCCATAATTCACATCGAATTCAAGCCTAAATTTCTTAAAACTTTCTGAATTGCACATTCGATCTAAAACCCGACCAAACGAGGTCCGAATGACCTGAAACTTTGCGGACATATCCAAATTCACATAACGAAGCTACAGAAATTGTCGGAATTCCATTCCGACCCCCGGATCAAAATATCACCTATCGTTCGGATTCGCCAAAATTTCAACCTTCGGCATTTTAAGTCTAATTGAGCTAAGGACCTCCAAAATACATTCCGAACGCGCTCCCAACCCCGAAATCACCCAACGGAGCTAATGGAACCATCGGATTTCCGTTCCGAGACCGTCTTAACACTTTTCCGGTTACGGACCATTTTCTATCTTTAAAGCTCTCATTTAGGGACTAAGTGTCCCAAAATACTTCAAATTTCAGGGCCGACTCTCCCGGCAAATCACAATAGCAGAAATGTACTTAGGGAAACAGTTAAATTAGGGATTAGGGCGTAATTTTCTAAAACTACCGGTCGGATCGTTACACATGATGACATAAACAACTACATCCCAAGCAACATTGGCAAGAATCCTATAACCAAGAATATATTCTACAACATCGTCATATGGTTTGACAACCGAATACTTAAGTTCAGGTGGAGAATTAATGGACTTATCATAAGTTTGTTCAATCTTAGTCTTGAACAAGCAATCGGTTGTTATGAATCTTGAGTTGTTGTTGGGGCCATATTTGCCTCTTTTTTCTTAAATAATACATAATAACATCAAGGTGCTGCAAAATTTGAAAAAAAAAACAGAATAAGCTACAAAATTACTATAATTATACAAAAAATATCCATATCTTAAATTATAATTGCAGGAAACAATTAGTTATTATTTGAACTACATTTTCACTACAATTCAACTACAAAATATGGTTATCTATATATATAGTCTACATTATACCTACAATTACACTACATAATTGAAGACATGACATAAAATATGAACAAAGGTATTGTTTATACTGGCTGTGTTATTGAGAAGTTGTCCTGGGTGAGCAAGGGCATAAAACCACTCCTTCTTATCCACCTTTTCACAACCAAGGTCTAACCAAGGTTTCATTTGGTTATCCTTTTTGGAAAAGTATTCCTTCCTCCTGGAATAACATATGAATATAGAATTAAAAGAAAAAAGATCAGAATAAATTAAATATTTAAAGTTTAGCAATTTAAAAATGAAAATGTACAAAGATACTCAATCTCACCTCTTAGATGCTTTATCAGTACGAAGGTATAACCAGGTGGTGAACCTCTCTATAAAATCAGCATCTACATCTTCATCTATAACAGTAGTGAAGGGGTGCTTGAGGTAGAAATATTTACATCCAACAGAGCTGCTTCCTCCAGAACTATAGAGAGGTGTGAACGGGGATCGTGCATGTTTCCCAGGAAGCCTGGTTCTTATATGATGAATGAGGGTAGTTTCTTGTTGTATTGGCTCACAATACATAACCAACTATGTTAGATTTTCAGGGATATCAAAGTCATCCAATGTGACTCCCTTCTTGTCAATGCATGAAACTGCAGGAACAAATTCATTCACATGCTCTCCATCTTCACTTTCAAGAATATTTTCTGTGGGAGCATCTACAGTCACACCGTGAATTAGGGACCGGACAATGTTATCTACAATCTCTGCTGCATAAAAATTTAACATACAAAATATCAATGAAACATTGTATAACCAACCTTATTTATTAAAAAGTATATGTAAATACTATACCTGCTTTTTCTGCACCAAGTCCTTCATTAAAATCTGACCTCTCAACAACTGCTGGAACACCTACATGAGATAATTCAGCTTGTGTAGATATTTGTAGACATATGTAGCATTAAATAATTAGTAGAAATAAATGTAAATTTAATGCACTTCTAAAATTAAATACTGGTTCTTCTTCAGCACATTTTTGAAGATGTTCTGCTGAAACTTCAGCTTGTTTTTGTAGTTATTTAAAATAGTTATATTGTACATATATGTAGGAATTTGTAGTTAAATAAAATTATGATACAATAATGAAAGTCTGATTTTGGTACCTGCTTTAACTTGTCCAGATGCTTCTTGAAATTTAGGAGATATGTCAACATGTGGTCCAACATTGAAAGTGCTTGCATGCACTTCATCACCACCTGATTTGAATTTCATAATACTCTTCACGGACTGATCTATGAACTCTCGAAGGCTTGAGAGTTCAGCAAATGCAACCTTCTTAAAGTCATCTATTTTTTCATCAACCTAATGATTAAAATAAAGTTAGTTGAAAATTTTATTCAAACTACCACATTTATACTACAGTTTAACTTAAATGTGTGCAATACCAAAAGGGCTCAATATAGAATTATACAACAATCAATGTAGATTAATTGTATCAAAATTGTAGGTAGAGTTAATTATCTTAGCTTCTCAATGTCCTTTTCAAGTTTCCTCAGTTTGCTTACCACTGACTCATTGTCCTATTTAACCTCTTTATTTCTGGGTTCAAATTTTGCAGAACCAACAATTGGAACCTCTAATGATTTAGCACCATGCTCATCTTCATCCTGAATCTTAGGTGGAAGGGTAAGCACTACAATCTCTTGTCCAGTTTCATCCATGCTTGAGAACTGAATGTTGAAAAAAATAGTTAATTAGAGAAACAAAATCAATTTGTAGTTATAATGAAGTTATAATAAAGTTAAATGTAGTAAAAACCAAAAAAATAAAAATATTGCCTTAACCCATTCAGATTTTATCATCTTGTCTTCAAATGCTGTTAACCAAATCTGGCCCTTATTAGCAGACCATCTTAAAATTTGAGGTATTGAGTCAGAACATCTCACGGCAAGCTCGGAGCTTACAGATGAGCAACACTCATAAAGCCACACTTGTAAGGCTAATGAGCATCCACAAATTAGGTAAGAATGGACACGGGGATTTAGACGATGTCGCACAGATTCAATCACCTGATTGAATGACTTAATACCCCAGGGGTATGACTCAAAATTATCCGACTCTACCAAATAGAATCTAAACTGGTCTATAAAAGACACATGCTCTTTATCATAAGGACAAATGAAAAATTCTAACAGATAAAGGATGCACAACTTCAATGCATCCTCATCATTTTCCCAAGCTTTATTTGTTACAATATTTTTCAAGTCCCATTTCTCAACCCTTTGTTTGTTTGGAAATACGTGTTCATTAAATGGCTAACATAAGTGGAAGTGTAGCCATAATCAGAAAATGTACTCATACAATTTAAAACAGTAATCAAACCAAATTCTCTCAATCCAAAATTCAATTTTTGACCCTTCAAGAGGACTGAAAAAAGGGATTGATTAGACTTAGTCAATTCATACTTCATCAGAAGATGAATTGCTTGGTTTTGCATGCAAATCAAAGGAAGAGAAAAAAGGTAACCAAAGCAAGTGTTTTTAAACAGATTTAAAGCATTAGGAGAGAGTAAAGCTTTTATTTGGTTTGGAATACTAGGATCACACAAAGTGTGAAATCTAAGCACACCATAATTCACATTATGTGGTGCAAAGTAATGGCCATTCTGCAGAAAATAATAAATTATTTAACATTAGTATATTGCATTAAAAAGAAGAAGTAATTTATATATAACTACATAATAGATACAAAATGTAACTTTACAAACAACCAAAACCTATAACTATAAAACTATACAAGACATCTACACATGTAAAAATAATCTCCAATGATTAAGGAATAAAAAGGTAAACACAGCTATATAACTACAGCAATGTAACAGTTAGTTCAAATAACACATCAAGTGTAGATTAATTGTAGTAATGTAGTAACATTAAGCTACAAAATACATACACTTATGAACTGTCTAACAAAACGCATTTACAACTAAATATACAAAACAATTTCTTGATGCTAAATGTAGCACCATACAACAAGTGAAAAATAAATCTTAAACCACATTTATCTACAATTAAGACAAAAAAACTACAATACAACTACACATTACCTACAATTTTAAAGTTTTAACAACTATGAAGCTAATTATAGAAGCATACAACAAATTGAAGCTAATTATAGAAACATAAAAAAGTAATTATTGAAGCATACAAAAAGTAAAAAAATTAAACATTAACAAACACATATCTACATTTTGCAGAAAACGCCTACAACCTAACTACATAAAAATCAATCACAAATAATCTACAAAATTGTGACAACTTATCCACAAATTTATTTCAACTCTACAATTAACCGATAACACTTGAATAATTGATTTTGTCAACGAAAATCAAATTAAAATAATTGTAAATGAAAAAAATTAATATTTACCTTCAGAATATGAGTATTTTTCTTAGCCAATTTTTGTACTTTTTTGAGGCTTTTTTTTTTAGATGAACCATGAGAGCCCTTAGCTTTTTTTAAATATGGCATTTTAGGGGAATCTTCAACGAAATCATCATCTTCATACTTCTCTTTCCCCTTACGTTTGAGTTTCTTCGCGACTTGTTTAGAAACTCCAACAACATCAAAATCGTGCACTTGCTTGGTTCTCATCTCCGCACGCATTTGTCTAGGAGATGAAATGTTAGTACTAGCTACACTTGCATGTGTAGATTTTACAGTTTTTAGTGCTGATTTAGGTGTTAAAACACCCAAATCAAACTACGGGATATCAGATATTTTTGATTTTGGAGAATACTTTTTGGGGGTGTTGATGTTCTTCATAATTTGGGAAGAACAAGTTACTTTACAACAGAGATTTTCAGAAATTAATAGAAGAAGAAGTTGTAATATCGTGGGTGGTTTTGTTCAGAAGAGACTGAAATTGTGAGTGAGATACTGTAAACGTGGGGGGGGGGGGGGTGGGGGGAAAACAATAAAATGTGGGGGTGTGGGTATTGGTAGGAAAGAGAAGCGGGTAATATCTAATTGAGAGAATATTCACTCCTAAATTAATGCCTAATAAAATTGAATCATAATTAACCTACTAATTTAAATTATGGTACATAAATGGTAATATGGTATAATGAAATTTATTAACATAAAGCTTAAACAATAAAGGTAAAAAGATTTCATATATGGTATATATTGGTAAAAATTTCTTAAAGAAATTATGTACTTTATGAGCCAACATAGAAGTCCCGGCCCATTATGAAAATTAAATGGTCTATCGCTACGCTGGATTCTAGCACAATTGCCCAAAGAATGTTCTACTAATTCCTTGGCTACCTCGAAGAGGCGATGGATGTTTATTTCCACTTTATAGGATTTTATATTTGGAAAGACAAATGAGTTTGAATGCTAAAACGTTTTCGAGGTTTTGTTTAAAAAGTGTCGTATTAATTGATATTAAGAGGAGTCCGGAACCTAAGTAACAATAAATATAATAAAAACGATATTTTTAATATTTAAAAAAAAAACTTTTTTACATATTTCGCAGTATTATACTGCAAAATGCACTAACATCCATTAGTGCATTTCGCAGTTTAATACTGCGAATTGTATTTTTCAATTTTTTTTAAAAAAACATGGGGCATTTCGCAGTACTTTACTGCGAAAAACAATTCGCAGTACTTTACTGCGAAATACAATTCACAGTTCTTAACTGCGAAATGCCCCTTTATATTCTAATCGTCTTTTTCACAGAACCCCATTCCCCCACCATTAACAAATCAAAAAAACTTCGGCCCCCTTCGTTTTCTCTCAATTTTCAGTGGAAAAATAATAGTTTCGCGGTCCCACCCGTCCCCTTGAAGTGTAACACAAGTGGGCCCCACGTGGAGGCACTTTTCGATACGGTTACGGTAAAAAACATTCACTATCACAACTTTAATTTGAGGTATTTCAATTGATTTTATGTTGAAATCACTAGAAAATATGTTAGTATTAATTTTATATAGCATGTTAGTGTTAATTTTATTGTTATATATTGTATATACCTTATTGTATATTTTAGCAGTAATTTATCATGTTAGTATTAATTTACCATGTTGATATTTTTATCATGTTAGTATTAATTTAATATTTTATTGTATATCATGTTAGCGTAGAGCCTTATAGCGTAGAGCCTTATAGTGTAGACTTATAATAATTAAGAATTATACTAAGGTCCCGGGCGTCAAAAATCAAGCCTGCAACCTTTACACAACTATTATATTCAATTTATAAAATTATAATTAATTTAATTATTTAAGTTAATAAAATTATAAAAATATTGAAATTGAGACTTATAATAATTAAGAATTATTATGTGGTCCCGGGCGTCAAAAATCAAGCCTGAAACCTTTACACAACCATTATCTTTAATTTGTAAAATTATACTTAATTTAATTAATTAAGTTAATAAAAGTATAAAAATATTAAAATTGAGACTTAAAATAATTAAGAATTATTATGTGGTCCCGGACGTCAAAAATCAAGCCTGAAACCTTTACACAACTATTATATTCAATTTGTAAAATTATACTTAATTTTATTATTTAAGTTAATAAAATTATAAAAATATTGAAATTGAGACTTATAATAATTAAGAATTATTATGTGGTCTCGGGCGTCAAAAATCAAGCTTGGAACCTTTACACAACCATTATCTTCAATTTGTAAAATTATACTTAATTTAATTAATTAAGTTATAAATTATAAAAATATTGAAATTGAGACTTATAATAATTAAGAATTATTATGTGATCCCGGACGTCAAAAATCAAGCCTGGAACCTTTACACAATCATTATCTTCAATTTGTAAAATTATACTTAATTTAATTAATTAAGTTAATAAAATTATAAAAATATTAAAATTGAGACTTATAATAATTAACAATTATTATGTGGTCCCGGGCGTCAAAAATCAAGCTTGGAGCCTTTACACAACCATTATCTTCCATTTGTAATATTATACTTAATTGAATTAATTAAGTTAATAAAATTATAAAAATATTGAAATTGAGACTTATAATAATTAAGAATTATTATGTTGTCCCGGACGTAAAAAATCAAGCATTGGACCTTTTCACAACCAATATCTTCCATTTGTAAAATTATACTTAATTTAATTAATTAAGTTAATAAAATTATAAAAATATTGAAATTGAGACTTATAATAATTAAGAATTATTATGTGGTCTCGGGCGTCAAAAATCAAGCCTTGGATCTTTACACAACCATTATCTTCCATTTGTAAAATTATACTTAATTTAATTAATTAAGTTAATAAAAATATAAAAATATTATGTTGAAATTCGAGGTATTTCAATTTATTTTATGTTGAAATTCAAATTTTATGTGTAGCAGTTAGGAACCATGTTAGTATTAATTTTATATAGCATGTTAGCGTTAATTTTATTTATGTTATATATTATATATACCCTGTTATATATGTTAGCAGTAATTTATCATGTTAGTATTAATTTACCATGTTGATATATATATCATGTTTGTATTAATTTAATATCTTACTGTATACCATGTTAGCGTAGAGCCTTTTAGGTAAAGCATTATAGTGTAGACTCATAATAATTATGAATTATTATGTGGTCCCTAACGTCAAAAATCAAGCCTTGGACCTTTACACAACCATTATCTTCCATTTATAAAATTATACTTAATTTAATTTATTAAGTTAATAAAATTACAAAAATATTGAAATTGAGACTTATAATAATTAAGAATTATTATGTGGTCCCGAGCGTCAAAAATCAAGCCTAGAACCTTTACACAACTATTATCTCCCATTTGTGAAATTATACTTAATTTAATTAATTAAGTTAATAAAATTATAAAAAATATTGAAATTGAGACTTATAATAATAAGAATTATTATGTGGTCCCGGGCGTAAAAAATCGAGCCTCGGACATTTACACAACCGTTATATTTCATTTGTAAAATTATACTTAATTTAATTAATTAACTTAATAAAAATACAAAAATATTGAAATTGAGACTTATAATAATTAAGAATTATTTTGTGGTGCCGGACGTCAAAAATAAAGCATGGAACCTTTACACAACTATTATCCTCAATTTGTAAAATTATACTTAATTTAATTAATTAAGTTAATAAAATATAAAAATATTGAAATTGAGACTTATAATAATTAAGAATTATTATGTGGTCCCGGACGTCAAAAATCAAGCTTGGAACCTTTACACAACTATTATCTTTAATTTGTAAAATTATACTTAATTTAATTAATTAAGTTAATAATATTATAAAAATATTGAAATTGAGACTTATAATAATTAAGAATTATTTTTTGGTTCCGGGCATCAAAAATCAAGCTTGTAACCTTTACACAACCATTATCTTCAATTTGTAAAGTATTACTTAATTATGTATGTGAGCACGTGATTTTTGCCCTATATGAGAATTACTCCAAAAAAAAAATCAAAATAAAATACTTTTGTGCTGCTTGCAAATTTTGTGGATTTTGTGTTATTTTTTCTTTTATTGTTTACATCCGTGCGTGCGTGTTTTATTGTTTAAATTAATTAAAAATACAAATATATGTTGCACGCGCATTTTGGGATTTAATTGCGCGCTTAGGAATTAACTGAATCGTGTTTTAATTTTTTTTTTAAAAGAAAGAAAATTACAAAAATACGTATTTGTTGCCTTTGTGTCATTTAATGTACAATTGTGTAAGTTTTGTTTTAATTGATATTTTGTCTAGATTGCTAATTATTAATTAAGAGTTGATTAATATTTTTGTAGGTAATTTTGGTTTCACAATTTATTTTAGAGTTTTGTTCAAATTGGTTAACTAAAAGAAGAAAAACAAAAGAGATGAAAATATGAAACAAATCGGATTTAGGCCAAATTTCAAAATCAAAAACCAGGCCCAAATTTCCCAGTGATCCAGTCCAAGACCAGGTCTTTCAAAGACACCCCCAAACAATGCCGTATTGGCCTTTCTATTGCAAACCGTTGATCAAATCAACTGACGGCCGGATCCGGTTTCCCTTTAATCCACACGGTGTCGTTTCGATACAATTGATCCAAACCATCCATCCTACATGATCCAACGGTCCAGGATTAGTCACATAATTCTAATTATCCAAATCCCCAATCCCTCTCATTTCCAAAACCCTCCGCCCCAGTCGTCTCTTTCAGAGACCATACCCAGAAAACCCTAGCTAGCCGCCACCCCACCCCATCGACGGAAGCCCGGCGGCAAGACGTCGCCGGCCACCCAAACTAACACCCCTGAACCACCAAACCACCCTGAGCATGAATCTGTTACCCATCTGGCTCGAATCATTCTGTAGCCTCTCGAATCTTCAATTGAAGATTCGAGCCAAACTAGAACCCAGCCCAATCAAGCCCAAACTCACACCCTAGCATCCCATGACCTCCCTCGTACTCCTACCAACCTTGGTCCGGCTCGAATCTGGCCGGAATTGGTCAAGCCCCATCAAGAACCCTAGAATTCGAAATCTAGGGATTTCATCCAATTAAAATAAATTGAAGTTAATAGACTTTAATTGGAATGTTTTCGTTTGAAAACATTTCAATTAAAATCTGTCCGACTTCAAAAATGCAATTTTAAGTCCCTTCGAGCCCAAGTGTCACGACCCAAATCCGGTCGTGATGGCGCCCAACCATCAAGCTAGGCCAGCCAGACCAACAATTTAATTATAACACAATACCAGTCCCCAAATGGACAACCCAAGAAGAATATATGAGTTTAAGAACTCCAATAATAATAATACTGAACAAAAGTACTGACACTCCCAAAGATCCGGAGTCACAAGTCTAGAGCCTCTAACAAAACCCAACAGGAAATAGAGAGTACGATATAGAAGTACTCAAGTCCGAATACAAAATATAAAATAACAACTGGAATGAGAGGAGAAGCTAGGCTCTGCGAACGTTGGCAGCTACCTCAGCAACTCGATGTGACAATGTAAACGCCGGAGATGTCCGTCTACTGCTCCTGTGTACCTGAGTCTGCACACAAAAGGTGCAGGGAGTAGGGGTGAGTACTAAGTACTCAGTGAGTAACAAATATATATATGTAGCTGAGAGTAAGAAATCCACAAAATACCACAATATGAAGCTACACTACAGTCCGAATCTCCTACGAACTAGCAACAATAATACAATACAGCTACCACAGAGTAATTCAACAAATACGGATGCAATGCAATGCACATAACCGCTACGGCGTGTAGCCCGATCCAATTTAACGTCGACGGCGCTCACCGGGGGTGTGTACAGACTCCGGAGGGGCTCCTACAGCCCAAGCGCAATACTGCTGCGGCGTGCAGCCCGATCCTCATATCAACCACTGCGGCGTGCAGCCCGATCCCATACTCAGTCCACAATAAGCAATTAAGTCACAATCAATTCATTTTCCTTAATTCCAGTTATCAATTCATAATTTATGAAAAATGCTTTAACTTTATTAAGTTTGTAAAAGCCGGTGACTTAGCATTTCAAAAGTGTGATTATAATTCCCAGGACTGAGATCAGTGATTTAAGCAATTTTAGCTATCACATAAATATTGTCCTCTAAGGACGCTACAGATCGGCACAAGGCCCCAAACAAGGCTTACAGCCCACAAATATAGCAAATACAGTGTATTTCCAACACTAACATCATATTATTCTTTCCCGGGATGGACCAAGTCTCAATCCCCAATCACAATCAATCCCGCACCTGCCACGGTGTGCGAGCCACGCCCTATTAGCGTCACAATGTGCTAAGCCGGGGTTTCGAACCCTCAGGGCTACAATATACACAAACCACTCACCTCTAGTCGGTCGTAGAATCGTCCGCGATGCCTTTTCCTTTGAATTTCGTTGCCTCGTGTGTAGAATCTAGTCAAATAACAATAATTATATCAAATACGGGTCAAAGAATCATAACCCACTTCAATTTATATGAAATTCGCAAAAATTACACTAAGTTGGTAAAACCCGACCCCGGGCCCCACTGCTCGGAAAATTCCGAAATTAGTACCAACGCGATCCTTATCTCGCCACGAGTCCGTGCATATAAAATTTATCGAAATCGGAGTTCAAATGGCCTCCCAAATCCAAAAATCCCGTTTTCAATATTTAGGCCACATTTCTTCAAGATTTCAACCCAATTTCATGAAGATTGATGTTAATACTACCATAAAATGATGTTTTTGAGTCAAAAATCTTACCTCCGACGAATACCCGATGACTTCTCGGTGATTTCCTCGAGTTTTCTTCTCTCTAGGGCTCAAATGTGTGTTTTGGGTTAATGAACCCGTAACTCTCTGTTTCTGGATTAAATTCACTGCCAGACACCATTGTTCATCGCGTTCGCGTGACCCTCTACGCGTTCGCGATGAACAAACCAGCCTTACTCTTCGCGAACGCGACGCTGGCCACGCGTTCGCGATGCTCAAATCCTGTAACCCTTCGCGGACGCGACTCATCCCACGCGTTCGCACTGTTCAAACTCCCAGCCACCCGGATTTCTTCTACGCGTTCACGATGGACCTCCCGCGAACGCGAAGCACAACATCACGACCCTACGCGAACGCGACCCAAACAACGCGTTCGCGATGCTTAACACCCCAGACCTACGCGAACGCGACGCCTTCTCCCGCGAACGCGATGCACCAAAAAGCCTTGGCCTTCGCGAACGCGACACTGGGTCACGCGAACGCGAAGGCTTAAGGACCTGGGCAGAACCTGCAGTTTTCTGCAGAATTTTTCCAAGTTCTAATTGCCCGGTTGATGGTCCGAATCCATCCCGAGGCCCCGGGACCCCAACGAAAACCACCAACATACCCCAAAACATGATACGGACTTGTTCCAATCATAAAAACACCATACTAAACATCAAAATCACCAATTAACCACGGATTCAAGCCTAAGTTTCATCAAAACTTTCAAAACTAACATTCAACCCAAAACCCGATCAAACAATGTCCGAATGACCTGAAAATTTGTAGACATATCCAAAATCACATAACGAAGCTACAGAAATTGTCGGAATTCCATTCCGACCCCGGATCAAAATATCACCTACCATCCGGTTTTCGCCAAAATTCAACATTCGCCAATTCAAGCTTAAAACTACACCGGACCTCCGAATTCAATTCCGATTGTTCTCCTAAGTCATAAATGATCCCCGGAACTAGTCGAATCATCGAAATCCGGTTCCGAGCACTCCAACTCAATAGTCAACTCTTGGTTGACTTTTCATTTTCAAGCTTTCTTCAAACATGCTATTTGTTTCATTTTCAATCCAAATCACTCCTAACTCACCCGATATACTCTAATACTGGTTTTAAAAGCATAATATATGTAAATGCAAGGTAACGGGGTGGTAATTCCCGTAACGACGGGCCGGGTCGTTACATTCTCCCCAACTTAAATAAACGCTCGTCCGCGAGCGGGTTAAGAAACATACCTGAAGCATCAAACAAGTGTGGATATCTGCTCCGCATTTCCTGCTCGGTCTCCCAAGTTGCTTCCTCCACGGGACGACCTCTCCACTGCACTTTCACCGAAGCTATATCCTTAGATCTCAGCTTACGAACCTGTCGACCCAAAATGGCTACTGGTTCCACATCATAAGTCAAATCCTCATCTAGCTGTATCGTGCCGAAGTCCAACACATGAGACGGGTCTCCGACATACTTCCGGAGCATAGATACATGGAACACCGGGTGAACTCCCGACAAACCGGGTGGCAAAGCAAGCATATAAGCCACCTCCCCAACTTTCCTAAGCACCTCAAAAGGTCCAATAAACCTTGGGCTCAACTTCCCTTTCTTTCCAAACCTCATAACACCCTTCATAGGCGAAACCTTCAGCAACACCTTCTCACCTACCTGAATAAGACACATCTCGGACCTTCCGGTCTGCATAACTCTTCTGACGCGACTGAGCTGTGCGAAGTCTCTCCTGAATCACCTTCACCTTATCTAAGGCATCTTGGACTAACTCTGTCCCTAACAACCTAGCCTCGCCGGGCTCGAACCAACCAACCGGAGACCTACACCGCCTCCCATATAAAGCTTCATACGGTGCCATCTGAATGCTGGACTGATAGCTATTATTGTAAGCAAACTCCGCCAAAGGCAAATAATCAGCCCATGAACCACCAAAATCAATGACACAAGAACGCAACATGTCCTCCAATATTTGAATAGTACGCTCAGACTGTCCATCCGTCTGTGGATGAAATGTTGTGCTCAACTCTACCTGTGAACCCAACTCTCGCTGAAATGTCCTCCAGAACTGAGATGTGAACTGGGTACCTCTGTCCGATATAATGGAAATGGGAACTCCATGCAATCTCACTATCTCACGGATGAATATCTCTGCCAACCGCTCTGAGGTATAGGTAGTACACACTGGGATGAAGTGAGCTGACTTAGTCAGTCTATCCACAATCACCCAAACTGAATCAAACTTCCTCGCCGTCCGAGGGAGTCCACTAACAAAGTCCATAGTTATTCTTTCCCACTTCCACTCCGGAATATCAATACGCTGGAATACACCACCAGGTCTCTGATGCTCATACTTGACCTGCTGACGGTTTAGACACCGAGCCACATGGCTCACAATATCTTTCTTCATCTTTCTCCACCAGTAATGCTGCTTCAAATCCTGATACATCTTCGCGGCTCCTGGATGAATAGAATACCGCGAGTTGTGGGCCTCTTCCAATATCAACTCACGAAGGCCATCAACATTGGGCACACATATCCGGCCCTGCATCCGCAATACACCCTCACTATCAATAGTGACATCTCTAGCATCATCATGCTGAACTCTGTCCTTAAGGACAAGTAAGTGTGGATCATCATACCGGCGCTCTCGAATACGATCATATAAAGAAGAACGAGCTACTACACAAGCCATCACCCGATTGGGCTCATAAATATCCAGCCTTACCACCTGATTAGCTAACGCCTGAACATCAACTGCTAGGGGTCTCTCCCCAACTGGAATATACGCCAAACCGCCCATACTAATAGCCTTCCGGCTCAATGCATCAGCCACTACATTGGCTTTCCCGGGATGGTACAAGATAGTAATATCATAGTCTTTAAGCAATTCAAGCCATCTCCGCTGCCTCAAATTTAGATCTTTTTGCTTAAACAAATGCTGAAGGCTGCGGTGGTCTGTATATACATCACAAGATACACCATATAGATAATGCCTCCAAATCTTCAAGGCATGAACAATAGCAGATAACTCCAAATCATGAACATGGTAGTTTTTCTCGTGGGGCTTTAGCTGACGAGAAGCATATGCAATAACTCTACCCTCCTGCATCAACACACAACCGAGTCCAACTCTGGAAGCATCACAATACACCGTATATGACCCCGAGGCCGATGGTAACACAAGTACTGGAGCGGTGGTCAAAGCCTCCTTGAGCTTCTGAAAGCTCTCCTCACATTCATCGGACCACACAAATGGGGCATTCTTCTGTGTCAGCTTAGTCAACGGTGAAGCAATAGATGAGAAATCCTGAACAAACCGACGATAATAGCCTGCCAAGCCGAGAAAACTCCGAATCTCTGTAGCTGAGGAAGGTCTGGGCCAATTCTGCACTGCCTCAACCTTCTGTGGATCAACCCTAATACTATCACTGGACACTATATGTCCCAGAAAACCCACAGTATCAAGCCATAACTCACACTTAGAGAATTTTGCATAAAGCTTCTCTTCCCTCAACCTCTGCAATGCCACTCTCAAATGCTGTGCATGCTCCTCCTGGCTGCGTGAGTATACCGGGATATCATCAATAAACACAATCACAAAAGAATCAAGGTACGGCCGAAATACACTACTCATCAAGTGCATGAATGCTGCTGGGGCATTAGTCAACCCGAAAGACATCACCAGGAACTCGTAGTGCCCATATCGCGTCCTGAACGCTGTCTTCATAATATCCGAGTCCCTGATCTTCAACCGATGATAGCCCGATCGAAGATCAATCTTAGAAAATACACTAGCTCCCTGGAGCTGATCAAATAGGTCCTCAATACGAGGTAATGGGTACTTATTCTTCATTGTTACCTTGTTCAGCTGCCTGTAATCAATGCACATTCACATTGTGCCATCTTTCTTCTTCACGAACAACACCGGTGCACCCCAAGGTGACACACTTGGACGAATGAAACCCTTATCTAAGAGTTCCTTGAAGTTGTTCTTTCAATTCTTTTAACTCTGCTGGTGCCATGCGATAAGGAGGAATAGAAATGGGCCGAGTGCCCGGCACCAAGTCAATACCAAAATCAATGTCTCTGTCAGGCGGCATGCCTGGTAGGTCTGCTGGAAATACATCCGGAAACTCCCTCACAATGGGGACCGAATCAAGACTGGGTGTCTCAGCCTCAACATTTCTAATGAAGGCCAAATAAGACAAACAACCCTTGCCAATCATTCGTTGAGCCTTTATATAAGAAATCACCCTGTCGGACACATAATCAGTCAAGCCACGCCACTCGATCCGCGGATAACCTGGAATAGCTAGTGTGACTGTCTTGGCATGACAGTCCAGAATCGCATGATAAGGAGATAGCCAATCCATGCCTAGGATAACATCGAAATCTACCATGCCCGGTAGTAATAGATCAACTCGGGTCTCCAGACCCCCAATAGTAATAATACAGGATCGATATACCTGATCCACAACAACAGTATCTCCCACCGGGGTAGACACATGTACGGGCAAAGCAAGAATACCACGGGTCATACCCAAATGATGTGCAAAGTAAGTAGAAACATAAGAATAGGTGGATCCGGGATCAAATAAGACAGAAGCATCCCTGTGGCAGACTGAGATAATACCTGAAATGACCGCATCTGAGGCACTAGCATCCTTCCTGTCCGGAAGAGCATAGAAACGAGTCTGGCCTCCACCAGTACGATCCTCGCCCTTAGGGCGACCTCTGGATACCTGGCCACCAGTCCTAGCCGACTGTGCTGGCACTGAAGAAACAGGAGTAGAAGACGAGGGTTGATCCCTCTGCTGAGACCGCTTACGGAGCCACTGAGGACACTCTCTCCTGATATGGCCCAAATCACCGCACTCAAAACAACGGCTCGAAGATGGAAGAAGGGGCTGCTGAGGACCCCTCGCTACAGATGAACCCTATGCTGAGGAAGCATGAGCAGAGCTCTGAGCTGGAAGAGCACTCAGTGCAGGCTGACTCTGCTGGCGGCTCTGCTGACCCTGATAACCCTGCTGGCCTTGACGACCACGATCGGATGAAACCCCACTGGACTCTGTACGTCCAGACTGATGAGACCTGAAAGAGCGACCTCTGCTATGCTGAAATTGGCCCCTAGACGGAGCACCACTGTAACTGCCGGTACCACGAGGCCTCTTAGCCTCTCTCTCCTCTCGCTCTCTGCGGCGATCTGTCTCAATGTGACGGGCAGCATCCACCACCTCCTCAAAGGTAACTGTCGAAACTCTCTCCCCGGTCATCAATATGCGGATGGGATAAATAAGACCATCAATAAATCTCCGGATCCTCTCCCTGTCGGTAGGAACCATCCACATGGCATGACGGGCCAGCTGTGTGAATCTCATCTCATACCGATTAACTGTCATCTCTCCCTGCTTCAACCACTCGAACCGACGTCGCAGCTCCTCTCTCCTGAGACCGAGGCACGTACTTCTCCAAAAATACCGTGGAGAACTCCTGCCAAGTGGGGGCACTGCCCCGGCGGGCCTACGCCTCTCGAAATCCTCCCACCACCGAAATGTTGCACCTGCGAACCGAAAAGTGGTGAATGAAACACCGCTGGACTCTAGAATACCCGCGGTGCGAAGCATGCGCTGACATCTGTCAAGAAAACCCTGGGCATCCTCGCCCTCAGCTCCACTGAATGTCGGAGGCTGTAACCTCTCAAATCTCTCCAAATGACGCTGCTCATCGTCGGGCATAACTGGAACCACATATGCAGGAGCTGGTGCAACGAGCGCAACTGGCTGAACTGGCTCGGGTGTGTGAGCCACGGGGTCTGATTCCCTCCCCCTGCCTGTGAAGAAGATACTGCAGCAGTGGCAGCAACTACCTGTGCCAAGCCTGTGCACACTGATAATATCTGAGCCAAGGTCTCCTGAAGACCCGGTATCACAATAGGCACTGCCGGTGCCTGAACCTGAGCCGCCGGAGCGTTCGCCGCTGGAATCTGGTCCTGAGTCTGATCGGCTGGTGGGTCAGCAGGTGCTGGTGCTGCTGCCCTACCTCTACCACGACCACGGCCTCTGGGTGCCAATGGTGGTCGTCCGCCACGTCCGTTAGCTCGTGTTCTCGCCATCTGCGAGAGAATAGAATATGGAAAGATTTAATTTCATGATAACACAAATCGCACGATATGAATTCAAGAAAATGAGGTTTTTCCTAAAGTTTCTGGTAGCCCTCCGAGGATAGATACGGACGTCTACGTACCGATCCGCGAAAGCCTACTAAACCGGCTCATGACTCGCGAGTCCTAATAACCTAGAGCTTTGATACCAACTTGTCACGACCCAAATCCGGTCGTGATGGCGCCCAACAATCAAGCTAGGCCAGCCAGACCAACAATTTAATTATAACACAATACCAGTCCCCAAATGGACAACCCAAGAAGAATATATGAGTTTAAGAACTCCAATAATAATAATACTGAACAAAATACTGACACTCCCAAAGATCCGGAGTCACAAGTCTAGAGCCTCTATCAAAACCCAACAGGAAATAGAGAGTACGATATAGAAGTACTCAAGTCCGAATACAAAATATAAAATAACAACTGGAATGAGAGGAGAAGCTAGGCTCTGCGAACGTTGGCAGCTACCTCAGCAACTCGATGTGACAATGTAAACGCTGGAGATGTCCGTCTACTGCTCCTGTGTACCTGAGTCCGCACACAAAAGGTGCAGGGAGTAGGGGTGAGTACTAAGTACTCAGTGAGTAACAAATATATATATGTAGCTGACAGTAAGAAATCCACAAAATACCACAATATGAAGCTACACTACAATCCGAATCTCCTACGAACTAGCAACAATAATACAATACAGCTACCACAGAGTAATTCAACAAATACAGATGCAATGCAATGCACATAACCGCTACGGCGTGTAGCCCGATCCAATTTAACGTCGACGGCGCTCACTGGGGGTGTGTACAGACTCCGGAGGGGCTCCTACAGCCCAAGCGCAATACTGTTGCGGCGTGCAGCCCGACCCTCATATCAACCAATGCGGCGTGCAGCCCGATCCCATACTCAGTCCACAATAAGCAATTAAGTCACAATCAATTCATTTTCCTTAATTCCAGTTATCAATTCATAATTTATGAAAAATGCTTTAACTTTATTAAGTTTGTAAAAGCCGGTGACTTAGCATTTCAAAAGTGTGATTATAATTCCCAGGACTGAGATCAGTGATTTAAGCAATTTTAGCTATCACATAAATATTGTCCTCTAAGGACGCTACAGATCGGCACAAGGCCCCAAACAAGGCTTACAGCCCACAAATATAGCAAATATAGTGTATTTCCAACACTAACCACATATTATTCATTTCCGGGATGGACCAAGTCTCAATCCCCAATCACAATCAATCCCGCACCTGCCACGGTGTGCGACCCATGCCCTATTAGCGTCACAATGTGCTAAGCCGGGGTTTCGAACCCTCAGGCTACAATATACACAAACCACTCACCTCTAGTCGGTCGTAGAATCGTCCGCGATGCCTTTTCCTTTGAATTTCGTTGCCTCGTGTGTAGAATCTAGTCAAATAACAATAATTATATCAAATACGGGTCAAAGAATCATAACCCACTTCAATTTATATGAAATTCGCAAAAATTACACTAAGTTGGTAAAACCCGACCCCGGGCCCCATTGCTCGGAAAATTCCGAAATTAGTACCAACGCGATCCTTATCTCGCCACGAGTCCGTGCATATAAAATTTATCGAAATCGGAGTTCAAATGGCCTCCCAAATCCAAAAATCCCGTTTTCAATATTTAGGCCACATTTCTTCAAGATTTCAACCCAATTTCATGAAGATTGATGTTAATACTACCATAAAATGATGTTTTTGAGTCAAAAATCTTACCTCCGACGAATACCCGATGACTTCTCGGTGATTTCCTCGAGTTTTCTTCTCTCTAGGGCTCAAATGTGTGTTTTGGGTTAATGAACCCGTAACTCTCTGTTTCTGGATTAAATTCACTGCCAGACACCATTGTTCATCGCGTTCGCGTGACCCTCTACGCGTTCGCGATGAACAAACCAGCCTTACTCTTCGCGAACGCGACGCTGGCCACGCGTTCGCGATGCTCAAATCCTGTAACCCTTCGCGGACGCGACTCATTCCGCGCTGTTCAAACTCCCAGCCACCCGGATTTCTTCTACGCGTTCGCGATGGACCTCCCGCGAACGCGAAGCACAACATCACGACCCTACGCGAACGCGACCCAAACAACGCGTTCGCGATGCTTAACACCCCAGACCTACGCGAACGCGACGCCTTCTCCCGCGAACGCGATGCACAAAAAGCCTTGGCCTTCGCGAACGCGACACTGGTCACGCGAACGCGAAGGCTTAAGGGCCTGGGCAGAACCTGCAGTTTTCTGCAGAATTTTTCCAAGTTCTAAATGCCCGGTTGATGGTCCGAATCCATCCCGAGGCCCCCCGGACCCCAACGAAAACCACCAACATACCCCAAAACATGATACGGACTTGTTCCAATCATAAAAACACCATACTAAACATCAAAATCACCAATTAACCACGGATTCAAGCCTAAGTTTCATCAAAACTTTCAAAACTAACATTCAACCCAAAACCCGATCAAACGATGTCCGAATGACCTGAAAATTTGTAGACATATCCAAAATCACATAACGAAGCTACAGAAATTGTCGAATTCCATTCCGACCCCCGGATCAAAATATCACCTACCATCCGGTTTTCGCCAAAATTCAACATTCGCCAATTCAAGCTTAAAACTACACCGGACCTCCGAATTCAATTCCGATTGTTCTCCTAAGTCATAAATGATGTCGAATCATCGGAATCCGGTTCCGAGCACTCCAACTCAATAGTCAACTCTTGGTTGACTTTTCATTTTCAAGCTTTCTTCAAACATGCTATTTGTTTCATTTTCAATCCAAATCACTCCTAACTCACCCGATATACTCTAATACTGTTTTAAAAGCATAATATATGTAAATGCAAGGTAACGGGGTGGTAATTCCCGTAACTTCGGGCCGGGTCATTACACCAAGTTTGTTCTATTTCAAATTTTCTCACTGTTTAAGGTATTTTCCTTTCTTCTTTCTGTTTTCATTTATTGTTTAGTCTAGTGTGTTTATTGATTCCATTTTTAGTCGTTTTCTCTGTTTTCTCCTCCTCCAAGACTTTTTTATTTAGTCAATATTTGTTTCTGTTTATTTGTCTGAATGAGTTTGATACGAAATGCACGTTTGACTTGATTTAACAATCGTCGAATAGTTAGTTACCCACCTTCCTGAGTCTGCCCGCAGACCATGAATCAGGGGGTTCATGTGTCGTCACAATTGTTTAACAATTCGTGTATGTTATAATCAATTTAGAGAACCTCGTCGATTAGTTATATAAGCCTGTTTGGAACAATGGGGCAATCGAGTAACACTGATTAGTGTTGTCCAAGTTGGGAGTTTCAAATTGTTTGTGATTTGAATTAGGGATTCAATGGTTTGGGGCTGTTAATAACAAATCAGAAAATATAGCTGAGTTTCAAGAGTGCATTGCACATGAAAATGGGTTGGTGACACCTGCTGGACAGCAGTATATCCCATTGATTTTTGCCTTTAGAATTTGTTTAGTTATTAAAACCAATACTTAAATAATTATGAGTGGAGAACAGAAGGAATCTGATGGCTGTGTAGTATTAAAATAGTTAAAAGCTAAGGGATGCACATGGGGGGAGAAGGCAGCCTTGGGGAAAAGGGTTTAAGGGCAGGTTTTTCTTGTCTATAAAAGGTACAGTCTTTAACAGACTTAGGATAGACAGAAATACAAAAAAAAAAAACAGACATACATATAGAGATTGGGAGTTTCTTTGAGAGGAGAAAAAGAGCTAAAAACCTGAGAAAAGATATTGTTTCATTGACTGCACTTTTGAGTCTTAAGAGTTTGTGTTTACTGGGTGTGGTGGAATTGGTCTAGTTGTCTAGATTCATTCTAAATTGGTTTGGCCTCGGTTTCTTTCGGATTTGTTTCCCTTTACTGTTGCATTTTTGGTCGAGGTCTATACAGGATTTTGAAAAGGGAGATAACATTGTTACATTGAGCTCAAAATCTATTCTTGTCTAAAGTTAGATTTCTGAGTCGTCCTGGTTTCAAGTTGTTACTACTACTACGTCATTGCCATTGTACTGTTGTTCTTTGTTGTTGACTACCTCCTTTTCACTGTTGTGATTTCCAGGTATACATTTTTTAGCTTCACTTGAATGTAAAGACCTGTTGGACATAAAAAAAATAATGGAAACTTGAAGATTGGAATCGCATTCATCTTGAATTAGATTCATAGTTAGATTACATGTTTTGCTCTCTCGTTTAGAAATTCTATATTTGTTGCTATTAAAACCATAAACGTGTGATTAAGTGTCCAACTTCCGAATAACATACAGTTTGGTGTAGTAATGTGATATTTAACTCTTCATACGTAGCCATTTATGCTACTTATTCGTTTAAGGTTAATAGTTTGGGCTAGTCTAGACGCAGTTGGCTTGAGATTCCTATTTTCTTGGACTGTTAAACATGATTCCTAAAGATATCTTGAGGTCCATGTTTGTTATCTTTAAATAAAGATCAATGTGTGCGTTATGTTCTTTTTTATCTTATTCGTTTGATTTCGCATGTAGCACACTGTTTCTCTTATAGATTTAAAGTCGTATCACGCGTTCGTATTTGGTCCAATATGTTTGTTCTTGGCATTAGGTATATAGATTCACATCCATCATATTATGCTCTTAAATTGAAGAATGAAATCTGAGTTTATTTTTATGTCACATTTGAGTTTTATCTCATAAATCTAGCATGTGAAATGTCTAACTTTCTTTCTCCAATTAACTTCTAGTGTTAGTAATTTAATGATTGATTAAATTGGTTTACTGTTGATGGAAATGCACATGCTGACAAATTGATAAGCCACGCCTAATGTAATAGACATTGTAGTAAGATTGTTTTAATGTGCCTTTTGTAGTTTCAATGCGAATGAACTTAAAATAATAGAATAAGTGTAAAACCATCATGTATGTAAAGCGGCACAAAATTTTGTTTTATTTTAATTCATTACTTGAAATCTTATTTTTTCAACTCTTTGGTTTTTTTAGTCCTTATTAACATCGAATTGGCATGTTGTTTGGTTTAGATCGGCTTAGCTTTCGCTCTTATGAAAAATTTAGTTGTGAGATTAACCGGATATTAGGAGCACAACCTTGCAATTCTTTTTATTAAAATAATGAATAATAATATTAAAAGCGGCTAAAAGTTTAAGTTCGCACATAGGTTAAATCATGTTATAAAATCTGATAAATAAGCCAAATACGACAGTTGAGCGACCGTGCTAGAACCACGGAACTCGGGAATGCCTAACACCTTCTCCCGGGTTAACAGAATTTCTTATCCGGATTTTTGGTTCGCGGACTGTTAAATAGAGTCAAACATTTCCTCAATTCGGGATTCAGACCGGTGACTTGGGTCACCAAAAATCTCCCAAGTGGCGACTCTAAATCTCTTAATAAATGAATCCCATTTTGATTGTCCTTTAATTGGAAAAACTCCTTTTACCACGCCCTTCGAGGGGTGCGGTAGTACTAAAAAGAGGTGTGACAGCTCTGGCGACTCTGCTGGGGATGAGAATACCCAGAACCGCTAGTTCAGGGTTAGAAATTTGAGCTTATGATAAATTGTTGTATTTTTGCTTATTATCTGATTATTTACATATTATATGTGCGTAATGTGCAAAATGATGCTTATTATCGCTTTTGATATTATTTGACTGTACACATAAATTGTGTCGAACCTTTTCCCTTCTTACCTCTGGGGATGTGCTTACTGGTTGAGACTCCCCATTCTGTTAGTGTCATACCTTGAAATGAGGAAAGGGCTCGGACAAGTTACAAAGCCGGACGATCTCGCGGGTCCCCGGTATGTAGCTCTCCCCCCCCCCGACTCGAGTTGTCCACTCGGGTAAGCCAGTTCTAGAACGATAAACCAAGATTTTAAACCTAGAAAAACTCATGCCAGATCCTTAATAGGATGCTTGTTTGCACATGGTAAGATATAGCTATTTAAAGTTCCGAATTTCAAGCTTAAATGAATTTTATAATTGGCTTTATTTTATCTAATTTTTTACATGTTGAGCCCAAATGTGCTAAATGTTGCTTTATTGCTTCGATATTCTGTGAACTGTATATATAAACTGTGCCGAAACCTTTCTCTTCTTACCTACGGGGATGTGCTTACTGGTTGAGACTCCCTATTCTGTTAGTGTCTTACCCTAAAATAAGAAAGGGGCTCGGAAAGTTTCTAAGCCGGTTGGCCTCTTGGTTCCCAGAAAGGAGCTCCTTCCTCAACTCGAGTTGTCCGCTCGAGTACACGGTCTAGAACAAATACTTAGGTTTTTAACATAGTATAATAAAACTTCATACCGGATCCCTAGTAGGAACGCTTATTTGCATCATGTGCATATTGACTTAGAGAGGCTCAACACGGGGGTTGGGCCTGTCTAGGACAGGTGACCTGAAATGAAAAGACTATCCTGCTGCATCCTGTTTGTTTTACGCATTTATTTGCTTCAGACTTGCAGGCTAACCGGTTTTTAAATATTGAGGAAAATGAAAGAAAAAAAAAATAGTTTCAAAATAGTTTGTTTTTTTACTTAAAAAGAAAAAAAAATTTGTTTTAAAATAAAAAAAAATGTGTGATTAAAATTAAAAAAAAAAGTTTCAAAATAGTTTGTTTTTTTTTACTTAAAAAGAAAGAAAAAAAACATTTTTTAAAAATATAAAAAAACATGTGTGATTGTTTTTCTTAAAAAAAATACTTTAGTTGTTTTTCAATAAAAAAAAATAGTTTGTTTCATTTACAGATATAGTTTGTTTTTATTAACCGAACTACGCTGGTTTGATTCTTACTGGATGTGAGATACGTAGTCAACCTTTATCAGGTCCAACCTCCATTTTTTTGCAAAAATAAAAAAAAATATCAAAATTAATTTTCGTCGTAAATAAGTTGGGTGATGCCGCTTTTGCCAATAATAGTCGAATGTTCCCGAGAGGGACGCCGAATGGCTGACATTGCATAAACGGCCACTTTTGGTCATTTTAGAATTTTTTGTCAATTAGCTAAACACAACCTTAAAATCTTCGTCCCCGAAGTATTGAGAGGCCGTATTTTCAAAAAAAAAACAAGTTTTTTTTATTTGAAAAAAAAATGAGTCAGTGATCAAATAAATGTCGTTTGCATTTTTTGTCAGAATAAGCCAAGCTAGCTTCGGCGGTGTTTTAAACCGTTCTTGCCGAGATAGCCTTATAACATCTTTCAGTTGTCGAAAGGCTGTCTACGTAAAAGAATGGACAAGTTTGTAAAGAAATTCTTCCCGGCCTCAAAATTCATATGGAGTTGAGAAGGGGCCACGTTTGCAGAAATAGCCAGTTGGTCGAAATTGGCAAACGTGGAAGGAATCTGTTAGTCTATTTCTTTTAATTTGTATTTCTCTTGATTAGAGCATATGGTATTGGACTGTCAAGTCTGTAAGTATTCTTTTCGTCCAAGACTATTAGTATGATCAGTTTTTAAAATTTTGTGGTCAAGTTTGATTTATTGTGAAAACCGAAAAATTGAAAAAAAATGTTTTATTGTTATTGACCTTTCATTGATCCGAACTACGCACGGTCTGATTCATGCGGGGTCATGATACATAGGCAATCTATATAAGATTCGACCACCACTAAAAGAGAAAAAAAAAAGAAAAAAAGAAAAAGGGAGGTTAATAACAAGCAAGGTTTTCAAGGATAATTGAAAAGGAAAAACAGGAATGACGCATGCGGTGAATACATATAGAAATGGTAAACTGACTAGGTGCATTGCATCCAACGTGCGATAACATATCTGTTAAACTCTGTGAGCTAACAAGTTTGTTGCATCTTATCAGAAAGTTTAGCGGTTGGCTTGACAGAATATTCTGGCCAATCACCATTATCATACTAGATCAAAAGGTCCAATTCTAGCAAGCATGTCTAGTTCCGGCAAAAGTCTCGACGGAGAGAAAACAGAGATACAGATTATGAAAGAGGAGGTGGACCGGTTGAGACAGCACAGATAACAGAGATGCACCTAGCCTCGGCTAGGGGACAGTCATCACCAAACCGTCCTACTCTTACGCCAGCACCAGAGCGTCCGCCCATTGACCCCTCGACAAGTGCATCGATCTGTCTATATTATCAAGGGGAAAACCCTTATACATCCTAGGTTCCATCAGCTAGATAAAATCCTCCTCCCCCGGTTACCCCTATTTTTGTGGCACCTCCACCTACTACTTTACAGAAGTCGTCCAGTGAGCCGCTTTTTCAAATCCATGACAATCATTTTAATTCTCCTGAGCCTACCTTTAAGGCTCCTGAATCGCATTTGCACACCCCTCACTGGGATAACCCGGCAGAACCAGAAAAACACTTCAAAAGTTTGGAGCAGGAGGAAGTTATTCGGAAAGTTAAAAGCCTGGAGCAATCCTTCAGGAATATGCATGGTTTAGGCAACCAAGTCAGTATTGCTTACAAAGATCTGTGCCCATTTCCAGATGTTCAGTTGCCCGCCGGGTTCAAAATTCCCAAGTTTGATCTATACGAGGGGCATGGTGACCCAGTAGCCCATCTTCGAGGTTTTTGTAGCAAAATGCGAGGAGCCGGAGGGCGAGATGAAATTCTGATAGCTTACTTCGGTCAGAGCTTGGGAGGGTCTGCACTAGAGTGGTACACCAGGCAGGATCCCAATAGATGGTTTACATGGGATGACCTGGCCCAAGCATTCGTCGGCCAGTTTCAATATAATCTTGAAATAATCCCTGATCGCTTATCATTGCTAAAGTTAGAGAAGAAGCCCACCAAAAGCTTTAGAGAATTTGGGTTCCGCTGGAGGGAACATGCAGCAAGGGTAGATCCACCGATGAGAGAAAACGAGATGGTAGATTACTTCTTGCAGACACTGGAGCCGACTTACTTTGGTCAGTTGGTGACATCGGTTGGTAAATCTTTCAATGAAGTGGTCAAAATGGGCGGAATGATAGAAGAGGGACTTAAGTCCAATAAGATCTTGAGCTATTCCGCGTTAAAAGCAACAACTCAAGCTATTCATAATGGCATAGGGGTTGCATTCGGGAACAAGAGAAGAGAAGAAGTTACAATGGTAGAGGAGGGTACTTGGTCCAGATCGAAAGGTCCTTCACCTCATTACCAAGCCAGACCCTACCACCCAAATCACCCTAATCACCCTCCCCGAAACACACCACCAAGGGCTTACATTAATCCTCCACGACCAGATTTCTGCGGGAATCATGCTTTCAGAAAGGAAAGGGTACAAAGAACATTCACTGAGTTGGGAGAAACTTATACTGCTCTGTTCCGCAAATTGAAGCAGATAGGTTTGTTGAGTCCTATTGAGCCAAGATTGCCAAATCCCCTACCCCGAAATGTGGATCGCTCAGTAAGCTGTGAGTATTGTTCAGGGCTCTCGGACATGATACCGAAAAGTGTTGGAAGCTGAAACATGCGGTGCAAAATGTTATTGACACCAATAAGATCGAGGCTCAGACACTAGAGGCACCCAACATCAATCAGAATCCATTGCTAGCTTACCCGTAGACCCATAAGATCAGATTAATACACAAGGGAAGGGAAAATTAAGAAGCCCGATCTGTATTCCAAAGCAAAACCAAGCAACAGAAGTTGGTATATAAGAAGTCGTGCTTGGTAATCAGAAGGAGTTTCAGTGGTTTGTTTTTGTTGTCATTTCTTTTGTCCAAATTGTTTTCAGGGTTGTGACCCGGATCTTGTCTTGAAGTGAAACCCTCTTATCTTTCCATTTTGGTCATTGCAGTTTGCTTAGTCTTGTCAAGTTTCGTCTCAGGTTTGTATTTTGGTTTGCTTATTTGTATTTGAACCATTTCGCCGTTTAGTTTAATGAAACTTTCGGTCTTTTATTACCCCAGTCATCTTTTGTTTAGTTCTTCTATCTTTAGATTTGTCATTTGTTCGAACGCCGATTCTAATGATATGGCATCGCACATAATTTTGGCCTAATATTAAGGGTTAATCATGAAGCAATTGGAAGATAAACAGGTCATTTTAAAAGAAATAAAAACGATTTGAGATTATTTGGAACCCGAATCATGTGAGACTGGGGCAGGTAAAACACAAAGAAACCCTTAAGGGGAAATTGGACATACTAAGACGGGGTTAGCTCGTGATACCGAAATGAAAGTGTCGTCCAACAATACTTTAATATGACAGATGAAAAGGCGAATGGACGATATGGATATCAATCATGGTACAACCAGAAGATGTCGTGAATATGTTGTTTGTACTTGGCATGTTTTGAAGATTGGAATAACAAATGCATTTTGTTCTGCTATCCAAACACTTTATCCATTGTCAACCCTTTGTGCCTTATTTTAAAATCTTTCATACCCCTCATTCGGAATTAGTTGCAAAGACTAGAAACACAAGTTTGAAAGACAAGAGAAGAAAGGGATAAAAAAAGAAAAGAAAAGAAAACAACAAAAAGAGATAAAGAAAATAAAAGAAAAAGAAAAATGAATGAAACTTGAAAAAAGGGAATTGGGAACTACGTTTGACATGATTCCTTAAAGAGGATACATAGGCGCTTCACAGCTCGGTCATAGTGTAAATAAAGAAATGAGAATTCCCCAAGTATGAAATTGGGGCAAAGAAAAATTGTATTTACTATAAATAAATTTAGGTCCGAAGGTTGTAAATTTTGAACCCAGAATTAATTTGTTTTGAGCCTTTAATACCCTTTCTTTCTAGCCCTATCCGAATCCCACATTACGGTCCAAAGAAAGACCTTCCGATCAGTCTTCAAAATAGGCCAAGTCAAACAAACACGAGAGTCTCATCAGAATATGACACTCTGATTCCCAGCAGAAAAGACTCTAATTCCCAGCAGAAAGGAAATACGAGAGAGTCTTAGCAGTGACACCCCAATCCCCAGCTAAAAGTAATACAAATGAGAGAGTCTTACCGGTGAAAATAAGGCGACGAGAGCTGAGAGAAAATCGAAATGAGAGAGGCTTGAAAGTGAAAATCCTTCGGGCACTACAAGTCAAATAAAGGTGATAATCAGATGGAAATCACGAGACAGAAATCGTGAAAGGCAATTAATGACGAAGGATAGGCCATATGTGCATGTCATGACTAGTAGAGTTGGTATCCGCGTTTGATAAGTTTTTAGTTGTTTCTTGTTAGAGAGTCAGTTCTCCCTTGTCTTCTATTTGTTGTTTCTTTTTATCTCTCATTTTCAAAATTCCCCCATCAAAGTCTGTCTAGTCAAAACATAGTGAGAAATGACTTCAAAACTTGCCACCAACTTTCCAATTATTATGCAAGGCAAGGAAATGCCATTGACGGCAGAGAAGAATGGTGCAAAGAAGATTATTAAACTTGGGCAGAAAATTTTCTTTTCATTTTGAAAATTTTCTGGAAGTCGAGTCCCACTTGGGGAAAAAGGAAGAAAGAAGGCCTTAAGGGAAGGAATATTTAAACCAATGTCATCTCCAACAGCCGTTAGAAGAGTGAAACACCAATTTTGAGGAAATGAAAATCCACCAGCAGTGTTATATTTAGCAAGTTCCGAGGTGGTCGGACAACATAGAGTGGTAAAGGAAGAAAGGAAATCTCATCTTCAACAAAATAACCCCCAGCAAGTTGAGAAACACAGAACGGGGAAGGGATAAATGGAAAAACCCATCCCCAGCAGGAATATCATCTCCAACAAATGAAATCATTCCCCAACAAGTTTTGGGAACCCCGAGCGAGGGAAAGGGGAAAAGGAAAAAGCATCCCACATGAGCGGCACAACCACTCACAATGTTTTGAACTAAGAATTTTTTTTTTTGATTTGAAATAGGGAAAGAAAGTGCTATTGATAGCAGAAAGTCATGCCACAAGGAAGAACACCAATATTAGGGCAGAAAATTTTCTGACGTTGTTGAAACTTTTCTCGGAGAAACGAGGAAGGCAATTCAAGATGACGTATCGGGTTTGTCCACCTTCAAATAGGATGTTTCGGGTTTGTCCACCTTTGAACAGGACGTCTCAGGTTTCTTCACTCTCAAACATTGATATCATGGGAGTATTCGCCCTCGAATAGGATACGATGGGAGTATTCGCCCTCAAATAGGATACGATGGGACTATTCGCCCTCGAATAAAATATGATGGGAGTATCCGCCCTTGAATAGGATACGATGGGAGTATTCGCCCTCGAATAGGATACGATGGGAGCATCCGCCCTCGAATAGGATACGATGGGAGTAATCGCCCTCGAATAGAATACGATGGGAGTATCCGCCTTCGAATAGGATACGATGGGAGTATCCGCCCTCGAATAGGATACGATGGGAGTATTCGCCCTCGAATAGAATATGATGGGAGTATCCGCCCTTGAATAGGATACGATGGGAGTATTCACCCTAAAATAGGATAGGATGGGAGTATTCACCCTCGAATAGAATACGATGGGAGTATCCGCCCTCGAATAGGAAACGATGGGAGTATTCGCCCTCGAATAGAATACGATGGGAGTACCCGCCCTCGAATAAGATACGATGGGAGTATTCGCCCTCGAATAGAATACGATGGGAGTATCCACCCTCGAATAGGATACGATGGGAGTATTTGCCCTCGAATAGAATATGATGGGAGTATTCGCCCTCGAATAGAATACGATGGGAGTATATGCCCTCGAATAGAATACGATGGGAGTATACGCCCTCGAATAGGATACGATGGGAGTATTCGCCCTCGAATAGAATATGATAGGAGTATCTGCCCTCTAATAGGATATGATGGGACAATCCGCCCTCAAATAGGATATTTTACATTTGTTTTATTTTACATTGTCCTACGCAAATTTCGTAAATTATTGTCTTAATGCATTTTAAATTCAAAAGTTGCTAATAAAAACAGGCGCCTACCTGTATAACAAGAGGCATGTCTTCAGTCTTTACATTGCAAGTCTTGAAACCAGTAACCCCCCATAAAGCAGAGGGTTACAACAAGAGTTCCCAACGCAAATTCAAGCGCATGAGTCAAAGGAAGGGAGGGAATGAAGGAAAATTTTCCCGGCATCATTATCCTCAGCAGGCAAGTAAACAATTCTAAAGATATCCCCAGCAGTCAGGAGGGAAAACAACACGACCCATGAGGAAAGTAGTTCCAGAACAAGGTAATTTTTGGAGAAAGGATGGTTTAAGAGGCGATGCAGGAAGAAGAAAATGGAGCAGGAAGCAAAGGAAGACGATAGGGATAGGATGAAGTTCAAAGTTTGTTGTTGAAGTCAGGTGCCCGCCTGAAGAATGGAATGGCGTTTTATTTTCCAAGTAGATGTTGAAATCAGGAGCCCGCCTGAAGAGAGGAATGGCGATTTATTTTCAAAAGATGTTGAAGTCAGGAGCCCGCCTGAAGAGAGGAATGGCGAGTTATTTACAAAAGATGTTGTTGAAGTCAAGAGTCCGCCTGAATAGAGGAATGGCGTTTTATTTTTCCAAGTTGATGTTGAAGTCAGGAGCCCGCCTGAAGAGAGGAATGGCAATTTATATTCAAAAGATATTGATGAAGTCAGGAGCCTGCCTGGAGAACGGAAAGGCATACCTTTTAATTCAAGAAGACAGTAGCCCGCCAGGAGGGCAAAAGGTTACAACAAAATGTCCCCGGTAGGAATCCAAGTTCAAAATCAGAAGGAACGCAACAATGGTCAGAAAAGATAGATTCAGACTTCGAAGGAAAATAGTTCGAAGATCACAAGGAAGGGACTAATGGTCGGAGTTCGGCAATCAAGATAGGCCGAAATAATAATTGTCAGAAGAGAAGAAGCATGTGAAGAAACATCAAAGCCAGCAGGATGGCAAGGAACATGACAAGGTCAAGTTGAAAAGATAGATAAGAATTTGCAATACGGTAATTTAGTCTAGTTTCTTATTTTTCGTTTAGCACGGTGTAATAAGGGGATCAGTTAAGCAGTGGCAACAGCAGCAACAGCAGTAACAGCAAGATCACAGCAGTCATGGTAGTCCCAGCTACCAAAACTTCCCAAACTACATTGACCTGATTCCCTTTTAGCCAGGGATATGTAGGAGACCTTCTGAAGCAAAGGTTCGGTCAAACTTTTTCAAACAATGCTTCATACAGAGTGCTCAGACGGGCAAAAATCGCTCGTATCCGCTCACTTATGTTTGCACAAAAACTCTTCATGTTTCCGCGCAAAGAGGGGCAGCTGTGAGCACGTGATTTTTGCCCTATATGAGAATTACTCCAAAAAAAAAAATACTTTTGTCTTGCTTGCAAATTTTGTGGATTTTGTGTTATTTTTTTTTATTATTTACGTCCGTGCGTGCGTGTTTTATTGTTTAAATTAATTAAAAATACAAATATATGTTGCACGCGCATTTTGGGATTTAATTGCGCGCTTAGGAATTAACTGAACCGTGTTTTAATTTTTTTTAAAAAATAAAGAAAATTACAAAAAAACGTATTTATTGCCTTTGTGTCATTTAATATACAATTGTGTAAGTTTTGTTTTAATTGATATTTAGTCTAGAGTGCTAATTATTAATTAAGAGTTAATTAATATTTTTGTAGGTAATTTTGGTTTCACAATTTATTTTAGAGTTTTGTTCAAATTGGTTAACTAAAAGAAGAAAAACAACAAAGATGAAAATATGAAACAAATCGGATTTGGGCCAAATTTCAAAATCAAAAACCAGGCCCAAATTTCCCAGTGATCCAGTCCAAGACCAGGTCTTTCAAAGACACCCCCAAACGACGCCGTATTGGCCTTTCTATTGCAAACCGTTGATCAAATCAACTGACGGCCGGATCAGGTTTCCCTTTAATCCAAACGGTGTCGTTTCGATACGAGTGATCCAAACCATCCATCCTACATGATCCAACGGTCCAGGATTAGTCACCTAATTCTAATTATCCAAATCCCCAATTCCTCTCATTTCCAAAACCCTCCGCCCCAGTCGTCTCTTTCAGAGACCATACCCAGAAAACCCTAGCTAGCCGCCACCCCATCCCATCGATGGAAGCCCGGCGGCAAGACGTCGCCGGCCACCCAAACTAACACCCCTGAACCACCAAACCACCCTGAGCATGAATCCATTACCCATCTGGCTCGAATCATTCTGTAGCCTCTCGAATCTTCAATTGAAGATTCGAGCCAAACTAGAACCCACCCCAATCAAGCCCAAACTCACACCCTAGCACCCCATGACCTCCGTTATACTCCTACCAACCTTGGTCCGGCTCGAATCTGGCCAGAATTGGTAAAGCCCCAAATTGAGCCCTCAAGAACCCTAGAATTCGAAAATTAGGGATTTCATCCAATTAAAAGAAATTGAAGTTAATAAACTTTAATTGGAATGTTTTTGTTTGAAAACATTTCAATAAAAATCTGTTCGACTTCAAAAATGCAATTTCAAGTCCCTTCGAGCCCAAGTTTGTTCGATTTCCATTTTTCTCACTGTTTAAGGAATTTTCCTGTCTTCTTTCAGTTTTCATTTATTGTTTAGTCTAGTGTGTTTATTGATTCCATTTTTAGTTGTTTTCTCTATTTTCTCCTCATCCAAGACTTTTTTATTTAGTCAATATTCGTTTCTGTTTATTTGTCTGAATGAGTTTGATACCGAATGCACGTTCGACTTGATTTAACAATTGTCGAATAGTTGGTTACCCACCTTTCTGAGTCTGCATGCAGACCATGAATCAGGGGTTCATGTGTCGTCACAATTGTTTAACAATTCGTGTATGTTATAAACGATTTAGAGAACCTCGTCGATGAGTTATATAAGCCTGTTTGGAACAATGGGGCAATCGAGTAGCACTGATTAGTGTTGTCCAAGTTGGGAGTTTCAAATTGTTTGTGATTTAAATTAGGGATTCAATGGTTTGGGGCTGTTAATAACAAATCAGAAAATATAGCTGAGTTTCAAGAGTGCATTGCACATGAAAATGGGTTGGTGACACCTGCTGGACAGCAGTATATCCCATTGATTTTTGCCTTTAGGATTTGTTTAGTTATTAAAACCAATACTTATATAATTATGAGTGGAGAACAGAAGGAATCTGATGGCTGTGTAGTATTAAAATAGTTAAAATCTAAGGGATGCACAAGGGGGGAGAAGGCAACCTTGGGGAAAAAGGGTTTAAGGGCTGGTTTTCCTTGTCTATAAAAGGGACAATCTTTAACAGACTTAGGATAGACAGAAATACAAAAAAACAAACAGATATACATATAGAGATTGGGAGTTTCTTTGAGAGGAGAAAAAGAGCTAAAAACCTAAGAAAAGATACTGTTTCATTGACTGCACTTTTGAGTCTTAAGAGTTTGTTTTACTGGGTGTGGTGGAATTGGTCTAGTTGTCTAGATTCATTCTAAATTGGTTTGGCCTCGGTTTCTTTCAGATTTGTTTCCCTTTACTGTTGCATTTTTGGTCGAGGTCTATATTGGATTTTGGTTATTCGTTTAAGGTTAATAGTTTGGGCTAGTCTAGACGCAGTTGGCTTGAGATTCCTATTTTCTTGGACTGTTAAACATGATTCCTAAGGATATCTTGAGGTCCATGTTTGTTATCTTAAAATAAAGATCAAGGTGTGCGTTATGTTTTTTTTATCTTATTCGTTTGATTTCGCATGTAGCGCACTGTTTCTCTTATAGATTTCAATTTGTATCACGCGTTCGTATTTGGTCCAGTATGTTTGTTCTTGGCATTAGGTATATAGATTCACATCCATCATATTATGCTCTTAAATTGAAGAATGAAATCTGAGTTTATTTTTATGTCACATTTGAGTTTTATCTCATAAATCTAGCATGTGAAATGTCTAACTTTCTTTCTCCAATTAACTTCTAGTGTTAGTAATTTAATGATTGATTAAATTGGTTTACTGTTGATGGAAATGCACATGCTGACAAATTGATAAGCCACGCCTAATGTAATAGACATTGTAGTAAGATTGTTTTAATGTGCCTTTTGTAGTTTCAATGCAAATGAACTTAAAATAATCGAATAAGTGTAAAACCATCATGTATGTAAAGCGGCACAAAATTTTGTTTTGTTTTAATTCATTACTTGAAATCTTATTTTTTCAACTCGTTGGGTTTTTTTAGTCCTTATTAACATCGAATTGGCATGTTGTTTGGTTTAGATCGGCTTAGCTTTCGCTCTTATAAAAAGTTTAGTTGTGAGATTAACCGGATATTAGTAGCACAACCTTGCAATTCTTTTTATTAAAATAATGAATAATAATATTAAAAGCGGCTAAAAGTTTAAGTTCGCACATAGGTTAAATCATGTTAAAATCAGATAAATAAGCCAAATACGACAGTTGAGCGACCGTGCTAGAACCATGGAACTCGGGAATGCCTAACACCTTCTCCCGGGTTAACAGAATTCCTTATCTAGATTTCTGGTTTGCGAACTTTTAAATAGAGTCAAACATTTCCTCAGTTCGAATCATAAAAACACGCCCTTAAACACCAAAATCATTGAATTAACGCGGATTCAAGCCTAAGTTTCATCCAAAACTTTCGAAAACTACATGATATCACAAAACCCAACCAAACGATGTCCGAATGACCTAAAATTTATAAACATATCCAAAATCATCTAACGAAGCTACTGCAACTATCAGAATTCCATTCCGACGCCCGGATCAAAATCTCACCTATCGATCGGATTTCCAAAAATTTCAAACTCCGGCATTTCAAGCCTAATTGAGCTACAACCCTCCCAAATACATTCTGAATGCGCTCCCAACCCCAAAATCACCTAACGGAGCTAATAGAACCATCAGATTTCCGTTCCGAGGTCGTCTTAATACTGTTCCAGAAATGGACTATTAATCAACTACAAGGCTCTCATTTAGGGACTAAGTGTCCCAAAACACTCCAGATTCTAGAACCGAACCTCCTGGTAAACCACAATAGCACAATTGAACTTGGGGGAACAGTTGGATTGGGGATCGGGGCATAAATTTCAAAAATGACTGGCTGGGTCGTTACATCTTCCCATACTTAAAAGATTCGTTCGTCCTCGAACGAGCATAGAAAACATACCTGAGTGGTGAAGAGATGAGGGTACTGGTTGCACATATCCTGCTCGGTCTTCCAAGTCGCCTCTTCGGCCGGCTGACCCCGCCACTGGACCTTTACTAAAGAGATGTTCTTTGACCTTAGCTTCCTGATTTGCCTATCCAGAATGGACACTGGCTCCTCAACATAAGACAGATCTTCGTCTAGCCGAACAGAAGTGAAATCCAACACGTGCGACGGGTCATCATGGTATCTCCAGAACATAGAGACATGAAACACAGGATGGACTCCGACTAGGCTGGGAGGCAAGGCCAACTACCTCAAAATCTCGAAAGGACCAATGAATCTAGGACTCAGCTTCCCCTTCTTCCCAAACCTCATAACGCCCATCATGGGCGAGACCCGAAGCAAAACCCGCTTGCCAACCATAAAAGCCACATCGCATACCTTCTTGTCCGCATAACTCTTCTGCCTAGACTGGGCTGCACGAAGTCTATCCTGAATCACCTTGACCTTGTCCATTGCATCCTGGACCATCTTAATACCCAGCAGTCTAGCCTCGCCCGGCTCGAACTAATCCACGGGAGACCTGCACCTCCTACCATATAGAGCCTCATACGGTGCCATCTGAATACTAGACTAGTAGCTGTTGTTATAAGCAAACTCCGCTAGTGGCAAGAAGTGATCCCATGAACTTCTAAACTGAATCACGCACGCACGGAGCATATCCTCCAAAATCCGAATAGTGCACTCGGACTGACCATCAGTCTGGGTGTGAAACGCTGTGCTCAACTCCACCCGAGTACCTAACTCCTACTGTACGGCTCTCCAAAACCGTGAAGTGAACTGAGTACCTCTATCTGAAATGATGGAAACTGGAATACCATGCAGCCGAACTACCTCCCTGATATAGATCTCCGCCAGTCGCTCCGATGAATATGTAGTGCTCACCGGTATGAAATGGGCGGACTTGGTCAACCGATCCACAATGACCCAAATGGAATCAAACTTCCTAACCGTCCGTGGAAGTCCAGATACAAAGTCCATGGTAATGCGCTCCCATTTCCACTCGGGAATCTCGATCTGTTGCATCAATCCACCCGGACGCTGATGCTCATACTTCACATGCTGGCAGTTGAGGCATCTAGAAACATAATCGACTATATCCCTCTTCATCTGCCTTTATCAGTAATGTTGTCTCAAGTCCTGATACATTTTTACGGCACCTGGATGGATGGAATACCACAAGCTATGGGCCTCCGCTAGAATCAGCTCTCCGAGATCATCTACATTGGGCACACAAATATGCCCCTGCATCTGCATAACTCTATCATCCCCAATGGTAACATCTCGAGCATCACCTTGCCGAACTCTATCCTGGAGGACAAGAAGATGAGGGTCGTCGAACTGACGCTCCCTGATGCGGTCAAATAGAGAAGACCGAGAAACCACACAGGCCAGAATCCGACTAGGCTCCAAAAGATCTAGTCTAACAAACTGCCTGGCTAAAGCCTGAACATCCATCGCCATAGGCCTCTCCGAAGCTGGTAGATATGACAAACTCCCAAAACTCTCCGCCCGGTGACTCAAGGCATTGACAACTACATTAGCCTTGCCCGGATGATAGAGAATAGTAATATCATAATCCTTCAGCAGCTCCAACCATCTCCTTTGATGCATGTTCAGGTCCTTCTGCTTAAGCAAGTGCTGCAAGCTCTAGTGATCAGTGTAGATCTCACAAGGAACCCCATACAAGTAATGGCGCCATATCTTCAAGGCGTGAACAATGGCAGCTAGCTCCAGGTCATGAACATGGTAGTTCTTCTCATGTACCTTCAGCTGTCTGGACGCGTAGACAATCACCCTACCATCCTGCATCAATACTGCACCGAGTCCAACTCGTGAGGCATTACAATATACTGTATATAACCCCGAACCTGTAGGCAACATCAAGATAGAGGCCGAAGTCAAAACTGTCTTGAGCTTCTGAAAGCTCGCCTCACACTTCTCTGTCCACTAGAAAGGGGCACCCTTTTGGGTCAATCTGGTCATAGGTGCTGCAATCTAGGAGAACCCCTCTATGAAACGACGATAATAACCCGCCAAACCAAGGAAACTGAGAATATCAGTAGCTGAGGAGGGTCTAGGCCAGCACTGCACGACCTTCACCTTCCCCGGATCCACTCGAATACCATCGCTCGACACCACGTGGCCTTGAAATGCCACTGAACTCAGCCAGAATTCACATTTAGAGAACTTGGCATATAGCTGCTTCTCCTTCAGAGTCTGAAGCACTATCCTTAGATGCTGCTCGTGCTCTTCCCAACTCCGGGAATATATTAGAATATCATCAATAAAAACAATCACGAACGAGTCCAGATATGGCCTAAACACACTATGCATCAAATGCATAAAAGATGCTGGGGCATTAGTCAGCCCGAAGGACATCACGAGGAACTCCTAGTGACCATACCGAGTCCTGAAGGCAGTCTTCGTGATATCTGGCTCTCGAATCTTCAGCTGATGATAACCAGAGCGCAAATCAATCCTAGAGAACACATGTGCGCCCTGTAGATGGTCAAAAAAATCATCAATACGTGGCAAAGGATACCGATTCTTCACTGTAACTTTGTTCAACTGACGATAGTCAATATACATACGCATAGAACCGTCCTTTTTCTTCACAAACAACACAGGAGCACCCCAAGGTGAAACACTGGGTGGAATGAAACCCTTACCCAATAACTCCTGTAACTGATCCTTCAACTCCTTCAAATCAAGAGGAGCCATACGGTACGGTGGAGTAGAAATAGGCTGAGTGCCCGACAATAAGTCAATAGCAAAATCAATATCTCTATCGGGCTGCATGCCCGGAAGATCAGCTAGAAATACATCAGAAAAATCACATACCACTAGAATGAAATCAATAGAAGGAGTGTCAATACTGTCATCCCACACATAAGCTAAATAAGCAACACACCCCTGTAAGGCCCCAAATTTTTTTTTTCGAGTTATTTAAGATTTCGTCGTGCTAATGTAGGCTACATTGTTTTATCTCGTGTGCAAATAAGGATTCATAATATTATGGATATTAATTAGATAGTGTTAATAAGGGTATAAGTCTTATTATAAGTGATTTGGGGTCTAAGGAGAGGCCTAAGCCTAATCCAAGATGGAAAATTGCATATTAGACGAAATCTGTAAAAGAGTGCGCACAAGACCTCACTTTGAATGTCCATATCTCCAGTTATATAAAGAGTTGTGTGAGGATAAACCTATCAAATTAAAGCCCTTTAAGTCTAGTTTCCAACGCAACAAACTGTTCGTCATTCTGAGGTGTATACGGAAAGTTATGATCATTTTACTCGTCAGGTGTCAGATGCGCGAAGTCCTGCGCGAAGTGGACTTCGCGCACACTTCGCGCACCTTAGGCAGAATGCTCAGGAAAATGCGCGAAGTCATGCGCTAAGCTTGCACACTTCGCACATCTGGGCAACACTTCGCGCACTTGGATAGTTTTAATACCCCAAAGACCGGCCTAGAGTGTTCCCAACTCATTTTTGGGGTTTTGTCTTGCTCTCTCAAGAGGGTTTCATCCCAAACTTCATCCCTATGATCTAAGGTAAGATTTTTATAGTTCTTTGAGTAATTTCTACCCCTTAAGAACTTATACTAACAAGGATTAATCTTCAAAATTCTTAGATTTTCCTTCTAATTCTTGAATTCTTCAAGAACACCTCAAGTGGAGATTCTTATAATTCTTACTACAAGAGGTATGTTTATCATCTCCAACTACTCTATGGTGATTATTTATGTAAGATACATACAATACAACTCATGGGAGGGTGATTGGGAGCCATGGGTCCTAACCTAGGTTATGTTAGTATTGTAGAGATTGTGAAATGTGTTATTGAGGTATGATTCTTGGTAGGGTAGTGTTATGTATGCTTGCTTGTGCAAACAGAGTTGGGGGAAGATTGATGAACATAAATAGGTAAAGATTGGGTTTTGGAATGAAGGGAAAAATTGTAAAAGAGTATTAAAAATCAAGTCGCCCAACTAGTGTTTGATAAAATGTTGCAAGGAGCTGAAACCATAAATGTCTTCCTAAATTATGTTTAATTTTGCTATGTTTCAAGTAGGTTGGGATTGCTAGAATTTCCGAAACGTCGTAGTAACTTAAGGAAAGCTTAAACGAGGTATGTATGGCTAATTTTGATTCTTGTAAAATCGCCCAAATGTGTGAGAATTGTTTTTGGCATGTATTAATTTAAGAAATTGTGTGAAATTCTTTGATTTCATTGTTGGGTATTCAATTGATGTTGAACTACATGTGGTGTGTTATGAAATATGAGTTGAAGGATAACAAGGGAACTAGAATTGGTAAAGAACTGATAACAAATTGTTGTGGTGGCATATATGGCTTCTTGTGGAAGAGATGAAACATTTGAACTGTGGTAAATTGTTGAACATACTTATGTGGGCACTCTCAAATATGGAAACATGGTAATTTGGCTGTGAATTCAGTTTGAAAATATTTGAGAATATGAATCGAATTGTAAGTTGCTTATTTGAACTTGTTGTAATTTGGTGTAGTGCCTTATTTGCTGTTTGTAATTGTTGTGATTGAAATTGTACGGTGGAATCGGGTTGCGCGCCGCAACATGAAGTAATAAGGTGTGGGTTGGGGTGATAAGGGTGGCCGAGATAATAAGGGTGGACGAGGTAATAAGGATAAAGCGATCGATATCGCTATTGAAAATTTATATAAAAATCAATGATGTGAAATTGTGAAAGGAGACAGCAGGAGAGTTTGCAACCTGTGGGGCACTGATTGCCCCTTTGTTTGACTACTTGTGCTTTACGAGATTTGATTGGTTATTGTTCAATTTGTTGATCTTAAAAAGTGCCTTGTGTTGAGAATTATATTTGAAATGAGGACGATGTAAAAAAAACATGGTTGGCTGGCTTATTGATTCTTGGTGTAATTTATTGGCTATCTTATCATCGTGATTCTTGTTTAACGGCTTGAGTTTACTTGGGACAAAGTTTGTCCATACATACCAGTACAATTCTAGTGTACTGACATCCCTTTTGCCGGGGACGCTACATTCGTGTTATGATTGTAGGTGGATCCGTAGCAGGCACTTCAACTCATCGGCAGTAGTATCCTTCATCCTCCACTGCCCGTTTTGGTGAGCCCCTTTCTTCCTCGGGGCCCTGTGTGGTTCACTCCACTTTCGTTTAGATTTCATTTTGGTTTGCAAGGTATAGCCGGAGCCTTGTTACCGGCAAGTATTGTATTCCCTTTTTTGTATCCTAGAGGCTCCATAGACATGTAAACTGTGGGATTTCAGTCTTATGTATATACATGATGTATGTCGGGCGTTGTAAAAACTGCAAACTTGTTAATGAATCACTCGTATGGTTTGTTTGCTTATTGTAAAATCATTCATGGTTAGTCAGATATTTGGTTAATGAGAAACAATCAACACAGGGGTAATGCGTGGGAATGAAAGGCACTCAGGTCCGCTTGACTGGGGCAACCCGGTCAGGCGCCGGTCATGTCCCTCGATTTTGGGGTGTGACAACCCCTTCTCAACCATACGCTGAGTTTTGAGAAAGGAAATAACCCGGCTGGGGGTGTGGTCTAGAGTACCACACCACTCAATACGTGGAATGCCTGGCATAGCCAACGTCACAGTCTTGGTGTGACAATCAAAAATAGCATAATGGGGCGACAACCAGTCTATGCCCAGAATAATATCAAAATCGACCATCTCGAGCAATAATAAATCCGCTCTGGTCTCAAAACCACAAATAACCAAGCACGACCGATAAACACGGTCCACAACCAAAGAATCTCCCACCAGAGTGGAAACATAAATGGGGGCACTCAAAGAATCCCGAGGCACACCCAGATGTGAAGCAAAATAAGAGGACACATATGAAAAAGTGGAACCATGATCGAATAGAACGGATGCCTCTCTGTGACTAACCAAAATAATACATGTGATAACAGAATCAGATGCAACAGCTGCAGCGCGATCAGAAATAGCATAAAATCTGGCCTGACCCCTCTCTCGAGGGCGGCCTCTGGCACCTTGATCCCCGCCCCTGGCTGGCTGGGCAAGTGGGGCGGCAGCTGGGGCTGGAACGATGGCCTGCTGACCTTGTGAACCATGTTGAGGCTGCAAAGTCTGTGGATGCGCTCCTCTCCTACGCCTGGGGAACTCCCTAACCAGATGACGAGTATCCCTGCACTCAAAAGATGCCCTGGGAAGATGCAATTTATGTGGCTGACCGGCCCCGCTCCCGCTATACTGACCCCTGGAGGTACCCCGCGCAAGAGGCGCACTTGAAACTGGGGGAGCATAATAAGGCTCCTGAGGTGCTGGAAGAGCTAGAGTACTACCAACTACTGGCAATACTGAATAAACCGGGTGACCGGAATAACCCTTGCCAAAACGACCGACTACTGAAGTACGGGCACCAGAGAAATGACCCGACTCATGAGACCTCTTGGCCTCCCTCTTTCCCCGCTCTCTAGGGAGCATACTCTCGATCCTTCTGGCAATGCTCACCGCCTGCTGATATGGTATATCTGTCTCAAATTCCCTAGCTATGCTGGACCAGATCAGCGGGATAAGGCCCTCAATAAATCTCCGCACTCTCTCCAGGACCGTGGCTACCAAAGCCGGTGCATGCCTGGCTAGTCGGGTAAAACTGATAGCATACTCCGATATTGTCATGGAGCCCTGTTGCAACCGCTCAAACTCTGATCGCCAAGAATCCCTAAGGCTATGGGGAACAAACTCTCTCAAAAACAGATAAAAAAAGTGCGCCCAGGTCAATGAAGCAGACTATCTGGACTATCCAACTCATACGTGCGTCACCAATCATAAGCAGCCCCACGAAGCTGAAAAGTAGTGAAGGAAACCCCGCTGGTCTCCATTATCCCCATGGTACGAAGGATGCGATGACACTCCTCCAAAAAACCCAATGCATCATCTGTAGCCAAACCACTTAACACTGGAGGATCATATTTCTTGAACCTCTCTAATCTACGCTGCTCGTCCTCGGAGGCAGCTGGTCCACATTCGGGCTGTACTGGGGCGGCAGGAGGCATAACAATAATCTCTAGAACCTGCCCCACTGGCACTCGCAGCTCAGGTGTAGCGGCTGCGGGAGTCTGGGCCCCTCCCCCGGCCTGAGATATAGCTGCAGTGAGAGGAAACAACCCCGCCTGAGCTAAAGTGGTATACATGCTCATGAACTGGGCCAGGGTCTCCTGGAGTGCTGGAGTAGTAGCAACTATAGTCGGTGTACCAGGTGCCTGCGCTCCAACCTGATCCACCGGTGGCACCTCGGTGGCAGCGCGCGCGGGTGCTGTGGCTGCACCTCGGGCGTGTCCTCGTCCTCTACCTCGGCCCCGGCCACTGACGGCGACAAAAAGGGGCGCGGGTGCCTGATCCTCACGAGTAGCACATATCCTCACCATCTGTGAGAGAATAGAAAGCAGAAGTTTAGATTTGGTGCCAAAAATATCGCACGACAAGGAATCCAAAAGAAAAGAAGAGTTTCCTAAACAGTTACATAGCCTCTCGTAGATAAATACAGACGTCTCCCTATCGATCAGCGAGACTCTAAGTAACCGGTCTGTGTCCCGTGACTCCTATGAACCTAGAGCTCTGATACTAACTTGTCATGACCCTAGTTCACCAATCGTGAACCTGTCATGACGGCACCCAGTCTTCGCGACTAGGTAAGCCTAACCCGATGCGGAATGTACAATTTTATGAAATAAAATATAAAAATAATAGCTGAATGATATAAGAGAAATGTAATAAGTGCCGCTTGGCACATACACTTCGCCAAAACACACCAAGTAGCATATTACCAAGACCCGGAATCCCACAGCCAACCCTGAAATCACCTAACGGAGTTAATGGAACCATCAGATTTCCATTCTGAGGTCGTCTTAACACTGTTCCGAAAACGGACCATTAATCAACTACAAGGCTCTCATTTAGGGACTAAGTGTCCCAAAATACTCCAGATTCTAGAACCGAACCTCCCGGCAAACCACATTAGCAGAAATGAACTTGGGGAACAGTTGGATTGAGGATCGGGGCATAAATTTCAATAACGACTGGCCGGGTCGTTACACCCATGTTTGAGCATACTACATGCGGTGATGAGAAGACCATCGACAGATATACGCATAAGGTCGGCGAGAACATAGTGAGAGAAATAATTTGTTACTGTTATAAAATAAAAATCTATCTTATTTTATCTAACATTACTTATTGTTTTATATGTTGGTGGCGGCCCGACGGCCTATTCTTTCGACCCTGCCAGTTGTGCTGTTGATGTCGCTGCACATCCTCCCATAAAAAGGCGGCTTGACAATGATGATCCAGATAGTGTGCCCGACTGACAGGGGATGCGACTTAGGCGAACAGCAACACTGAAGCACACATCTTGCGACACTCGTTGATTTCATTATGTATATAGCCTTGTGTAAATAATATTTATTGTGAATAAATAACATTTATTAATTTCATTATGTATATAGCCTTGTGTAAATAAACACATAGCATTAATAAACGAAACAAGACAACTAATAGAAGCATTTGACAAAACAAACAACAAAGTACTTAAATGCCACTGAAACTTAAAATAGAACAACACGAACAAAAATATAATATTCCAATAAAACTTAAAATTGTACAACACAAACACAAACATTCTATTCCACTTAAACTGAAATGCCACTTAAACAAGAGTAAATCAAGAAGACAAACCTAAAACGCAACTAAACACATAGTACGAATTGTTTCGTCTATGGGCTTCCATTTATTCTACGTTCTAACCACTTAAATTGTTCTAACAATTGTTCCTTTTTGTCTTATAACTCTTTTGCTCTCTCCTTAAGCTCCGCAATTTTCTGTTTATTCTTTTTCTTTGTTCCTTCACTGCTGCAAAATTTCATTCTGCTCTCCATTTTTTATCATTTACTTCCCTCAGCTCCTCCCTCATTTCTTCCATTTTTTATGGAGTTTGCTGTTAATATGTGCTTAGCCTAACCACATATTATGCAGATTAAGCATTCGTTCTCTGTAGTTTGCTTGGAGACATTGTTCCTCAGCCCATTCATGAAAATCACACATTGGTTCATCCGGATTTTTGTACAACTGGTTCATACACATCTAGTAGTTACGTCCAACATCATTAACTTCCCAACATGTTTGCAGCGCACAAGATTTTGCACAGGAACACACTGGTGTACCATATTGAGCCATTTAGTTTTACTTCAAAAATATCAAAGTTGGAAGAAATTTTTAAGATTTTGAGCACATCTAATGACTGGAATAAGCCCGGTATTTATAGGCAACATATAACATAAATCTTCATATTATACTACGAATTGCAACTTCACATTTCGTAGTATTAAACTACGAATTACAAAAAAATTCAGCTTTTTCGGACGAAAGGACAACTTTACATTTCGTAGTATTAAACTACAAATTACATGGACATGAAAATTCACATGATTTTCAGATTTTTCAAATGAAAGGACAACTTTACATTTCATAGTATTAAACTACGAATTACATAGACGAAAGGACAATTTTACATTTTGTAGTATTGAACTACGAATTACATGGACATGACAATTCACATGATTTTCAGCTTTTTCAGATGAAAGGACAACTTTATTTTCGTAGTATTAAACTACGAATTAGATAGACGAAAGGACAACTTTACATTTTGTAGTATTAAACTACGAATACATAAACATGACAATTCACATGATTTTCAGTGTTTTCAGACGAAATGATAACTTCACATTTCGTATTATTATACTACAAATTATATAGACATGACAATTCATGATTTTCACCTTTTTTATACAAAATGACAACTCAACAATATGTAGTATTGAACTACGAATTACATAGAGACTACGTAGTATTTGGACATAACCTTTTAAAATTGCACAACATCATATTAAGAAATTTTCAACAAGAAACATAATTTGAACAAGAATTTTATTTCAAATGCACAAAACGTACTACAAAAATATATTAAAACTAATAATACAAAAATAAAGAACTAGCGTTATGGATGATAGTTGGGTACATTGGACGAACTTGCAACAGTATTACCCCCACCACGCCCAGCACCTGAAGGACATTTACGTCGGTCATGTCCAGTTTGGGAGCATATGCTACATTTACGTGCATAAACAGACTCACCAACATCCATTTGGTTTGGTATACGTGTTCTGTTTTGCACTCTTAGCTTGAGCAAGTACTCCTTGTTACATAACAACTTAAAAGGTTCCGGCGGCCAATATTGCTCAGCACCTAATGGATGCAACTTCCTACTATACGTGTCTACGTATGCTGCAACACTGTAGTGCCTATCAATGTTGTTTGTTGCCCCATAGCCAACTTGTTGAAAGCACTTCAATGCATGTGGGCACGGCATGTGGTAGATGGTCCATTTCCCACATGAATATAACCTTCTATTTTCATTCACCGTATGTACATTATTCCCACGGTGTCCATGATTAGCGGTCTTAACTTCAAAAACACCCAGTTCATTATCGTACTGAAGAAAAGAATGCCACTATGCTCGATTCATATACCTTTCGAATCTTACCATGGGTATTGGCATAAATTCAACACCCCTGTCCAACAATGACGATGCAGCTGCATGCCTTTCAACAAACCTCTTTGCACTCTATTTGAAAGTCATGCGGACCATGGCAGTGACGGGCAGTCAACGAGCAGATTTCAACAAGCCATTAAATGACTCTGACACATTTGTGGTGAGGGCTCCCCATCGCCTGCCACCATCAGCATACAATGTCCACATTTGAGGGTCATGTTGCATCAACCAAGTATAGGCTCGTGGTTCTATCTGCCGGATTGCTTCCATGCACCTCGTGAATTTACAGAGCTGGTGCTCAGTTGCAGCCATCCACATTAAGTCATGCAACGCCTTGTCAGGAAATCTCTTTTGAAAATTGGCTTTTAGGTGCCTCACACAGTAACGATGGTATGCATGCGGTTCCTGCCATTCAGGCAAGTGACGTACAGAACTTAAAATACCACCATGCCTATCAGATATTGGACAAATACCTGAATGCTGTTTGACAACGTTCTTCTTTAAGTGGTTTAAGAACTGCGTCCAGGTCTCTTCACTTTCGTTTGCACAAATGGCAAAAGCTAGTGGAAATATTTGACCATTGGCATCTACAACAACTGCAATCAAAAGCTTAATATCATACTTTCCATAGACATGAGTACCGTCTATGGAAATTATAGGACGACAATGCACAAAACCATCTATTGCTGGTTTAAATGACCAAAATAGATATTGAATATATATTCCGATCTGCCCGGACTTCGCTCGCGCCTCCATTCAACAATAGTACTGGGGTTAAATTGTTGCAGTGCAGCCATGTACCTGGGCAGATTTGAAAAGGACTTATCCCAGTCGCCATAAATTAGTTTAAATGTGCGTTTGCGACCGAGATATGCCTTTCTTTTAGTTATAGTACAACCATACTCCTGGTGGAAAACTGTAATACACTCTTTAATCTTGAATCTAATAGACACTTCCAAAAATGGAACCAAGACAAGGGAAATCAAGTCAACATCAGGTTGAAGTGGTTCTCATTGAATGTGTCCATTTCACATCTATGATCGCTAATAAATTTACCAACTTTCCACAAACCTGATTTTTTCTTTGTGGCACGTAGTATCCAGTGACAACCCAAGAACCTCCTACGGCATATAGCCTTGTATTTATCCGTAGTTGACTCACTTACCGTCATCTCACGACACTCCCTTATACTATAGATTTTTACAGCCCTAACTAGGCGAGCTTTGTCAGGGAAATACATGCCCTTTGTAAGAACAACCGGTCTAGATTCATCCCACATCTTCGATCGTAATTCATCATCATCCCTTGTAAATGCATCAACATTAGGCATGGTGGCAAATTATTCAGGCAGGGAATATTTCTCTCATGAAAAGGCACGTGTGATTCATACACTCTTGGTCTAACGGGGGGTGGAGGAACATGCTCCCTAGTCTACTCAGGTTTCACATTCACTTCCTCCTCCTCATCATCACCCTCCTCACGGAAGGGTGTCTCAACCCTAGACTCATCCGCATTATTATCGTAATCACTATCATCCTCCTGACTCTGCGCATCTGCTAAGTCACGAGTAAAAACATCGTCTACGGGCAACTGTGTTAGTCCAGGAGCTTCAAGAAGCTCGTTTTCACTGCAAAAAACAAACAAAAATTTAAGTTACCTAAGTAAAAATACTGTACATATCACTATATCACTTTACTTACAAATCGTATTGTCTTGAAGTTTCATGTTGGATATCTTGAGGTTGCTGATAACTACCAGATGGACCACCGGGCTCCAATACTCCAGAGTTTTGCAAATTCCAACTAGGGGCGTGGTCATAATTTGTCAAATTCAAATTCGGACGGTACCCCCTATGAAAATTAGGACTATTAATACAAATCCAATTAAAACATCAAGAAAACAATTTCACTAAAATTAAGTTTACCAGTCGTCTTGTTGATTATATGAAGTAGTAACATTATTTTCTGGCTGCTCATTCGTCTGTTGTGACAAGTTCAAATCAAGGAAACCTCTTCCATCTCCAACTTATCCGGCTAATACTGCTCTAAAATAACCACCCGATAATTGGGGGTTATCGCTTCTACGCACTCCCTCATTACTACTAAGGTCTTCAACCTTCACATACATTTCTAATAATTTTATTACAATGTATTCTCTATATTCGTTCGGAACCCGCAAAAAATCTCTAAGACTTTCATCATCCTCAATGTTAAACTCAGAATAATAAGCAAACATATGCGGAGTCACTGAATAAGGAAATCTTCCGGTTACTTTAATGCTAACCGAACGCCTCCGCTCACTCATATTTTTTTACGTAACAACGATACCAAAGTATCGTACTCCATATTAAGCGGAAATTTAACATGACACTGTGGAGGAGAGCTATACCTCATAGAGTTATTATCCACAACAACCTCACCCCCCCCCCCCCTCCAATACAATGAAACCCTTATTTTTGGTACATCAGACATTATAAAAAATGGATTGATAAGGAGATGAGAGAATAAACGTTTGTTTGAAGTTTAAGTGTTGAATAAATTTTTATGAAGTTGAAGTGTCTATAAATAAGGAAAGTTTGAGCAATTTTTCAATGAAATTCGCACTATACTGCTGCGAATTATGAATTTCAAATATTTTTATGTCAGGAAAAGTGGGCCCAAAATGCATCCTAATTCGTAGTTGTGTACTGCGAAATACCCAATTCGCAGTACACAACTGCGAATTAGGCTGTTCAAAAAATACCGAACGTTTAAAAAAAAATTAAAATATGCTATTCGCAGTATTAAACTGTGAAATAGGTAAAAACGTATTTTTTTAAAATATTAAAAATGTCATTTTTATTATATTTAGTGTTACTTAGGTTCCGGACTTATATTAAGAGGAACAACAATAGTATTCACTTTATCCCATGTTTTTTTTCGATTTCTGAAGGTCAAAAATCTAAAAGGAATATATGTCGATGTGCTTCTAGTTTATTTTAGTCTTCAATCAAAACGTTTCTAGAAGTATATAACAAGGTCCTAACTTGTGTATAATAAGGACAATTTTACAACTATGAATACTGTTCTGAGACAAGCAAACTGTGAGATAAAACAAGACGAAAAGGATGTGAGTATTGAAGTATATGAGTAGGTGTCCTCTTTATTTTTAGTGAGCTTGTTGAGTAAGAATACATTTATGTCTTTATCAACTTATTAGTATTTGCATCACTGAGTTATATCGGAAAGTAGAACCTACGGGTACGGTGCTTTGATTTAAATTATATATATATCTTAAAATATTAATTAAATATGTATAAATTATTAATTTAAAACTCAATAACTTAAAAAATTTAGAATCCTAACTCATAAATATCAAATACTAGCCGTACTTATTAATACCCTAAAACAATAAATATTGTCCGAACTCTAGCAAATCGGAGATCATCAGATACTGTGTTTGCTGGACACATGACTTTTTGGTACACCGAAAGAGTCATTGGGAACTTACAAGATATCAAGTCAAAAGTAGAAATTGGGTAATCTTCAACATTCTTTTACTTTATGATGTTCACATTTCCAAAGACTCAGTCCGAGATCCACATACGCTAATATATATATATATATATAGCAAGACTGCAAAAGGAAGATGGTTTTATTCAAATTTCAGATCTGTTGAAAAACGACTTTAATTTGGTCTCTGATACCTGAATATTGAAACTGCTAAATAGTTTTCACATTTTATGACCTATTCCACCTACATTGAATTATTCATACGTGATAGTTTATTATGCTAAAAGGATATGCAATCTTTTTATTTTATTTTAGATACTTAACACGTACGCAACTCTTTTTTTTTCAGAAAGTCGTGAAAGTGTTAATATTAGGCTGTTTCTTCTTCTTTTGTATTTTTCTCTCTTTTTGTTTGAAGATTGTTTCATTGGCTTGCCATGTTAATTTATTAGTAAAAATGTTACCAATAGTTAGCTGGCGGATGTCGTATAGTTTTAACGAGTCCAACTGATTTTAGGAACCGGCTGTTAATTTAGTAAGAGTGGGTTGCTCTGGACAGCGAGCACCTTTTACTTCCAATGGAATGGTTGTGAGTTTGAATAATTACACAAACAAATTGAAAAGTTTTTGAAAGAGGAAGTTACAGGGTAAGGTCTCACTCTCACTCCAAGCCAATCATATCACGTGTCCGCTTCCGGGTATAAAATAGGCCAAGAGGGGTTGTCATTTTCTGGGTCGGTATAATGGGCCAAAACTAGCCACGACCAACAACCAAATGGGCCCACTATTTTCTCTTGGAGTTATGCAACAATTATTGTTGGGGGATTAAGAAAAGTCAAAAGATTTCATCCAACTTGATGGCTCAATCTTCGAAGCATATCCAAGAATTTCTCCCAACTTTGAAATCTTGCAGAATTCTTCGTCATCGATTAAGTTGATTGTACAAAAACACAAATGCTCTACGAATCATAGGATTTTTGGTTGGACCTACTTCAATTTATTAGTCACAAAAGTTCTAACGAAAACATGACAAGTTGTGACTTTGCGAGTAAAAATGAGAGGAAAACAGACACCATAAACCTTTAAAAAAAGCTAGGTAATAAAAGTAGCTTTTCTGTTAGAAAATTTTGAAACTTCAACAAAATCATATGTTTCACATTCTTTTCCATTTATTATTATATTGAACATTATCTTCACTAAAATGTTCGACAATGACGAAGGCGAGCTAATTGAGTAGATCGAGAGGCTTATGAAAGGATAATCCTTTCATAATTCATATCCCTTCTGCCTCATTTATTGTGACACTCTGCTATTTTTAGTCTATTTAAAAAAGAATTAAATATTATTTAAATTTAGCATCTCAATTTTTCATTTATGTCATAACTTGTTGGAGGAATAACTTAATTTAGAAGTTCACTTTTTATAATTAAAGAGAAAGTAAATAAAAAGATGTGTGGAACTCCTACCACAACGGCACGACCTATTTAACAAGATAACATGTATGCTTACATGTCAAGAGCTACAAATGACATTGTATAAATGCTATATATATATAATTTGTATGTTATATATAAAAATTATAAAATTTTTATACATCTTTTTTACTATCTAATATAAATAGTTTTTGACGCGGGCGAAAAGTGTACAAGTGATAATACTCACTTTAATTTCTTAGCTTTCATGCCCACTTAAACATTTTTCATATAAAATGGGAGGACTAGAGTAGCAGCTCAATCCAAACCTTCTGCTCTAGATCGTACATGACTCTGCCATGATGATAGGCTATAAGTACGTATTTTTGTCGCCTATTATAGGAATGCTTTCGAGCAATGTAGATGTTATGGAATGAAATGAAGTGATTTGGAGCTTTGAAGTCTGAGTAAAAGTTCAAGGAATTAAGCCGTGATAATATTTGGGGGTTAACGGATGATAGTTAGAGCGAACGAAGAATCGAGTAGGCATATTGCGTATTGTCTAGTAAAATGGATATAACTTTTTGCTCAAAAATTCATTTGGGCTCCACAATATATGGTTGGAAAGCTAACTTAAAGGATACACTTTCATGTTTTACATTTTTCCAAATTCCAAATAGAACAGGGTAAAAAGCACGCGTCAATAGCGGTCGCGCTCAAGCCGCACTCGTCACGCAGAATGCTGGGCCACTAGCGCGGTGACGAGCGCGGACGCGCTAGTCAAACCCGAAAAAAGTGTCCTTTTTACATTGGAGAAGGTATAATTGTTTGGGTTCAACCCTACTTGGTATATATACATGAAAAACGGTATTTTGAGGGGGTTGGACATACTTTTGACATAATTTAGACCTAAGGAGGCTAAGAAGACCGGAGATTCGACCTAAGGAGGTAGAGACACAATAGGAGTAAGGCGGGGAATTCTTCTACGAGTTTTTCCTTCCTCTTCCTATTTTTCATTGTTGGTTATGATTTTTAGTATTGTAGTTTTACATGCTATTATGAATAGCTAATTTGTTATCTAGGGTCTTTATGGAACCTTTTGTAGGATAAATTCTTGTTATTTTTTATATAATTGAGCCGTAGTATTTTCTCTATTTGTTTAACTATGTGTTTATCGTAGTTATTGACACGATTCTCAATTAGCTGTGTCTATTTAGTGCACATAACTCGGAAGAGAGTGCATATTTAGATAATTGTTGAACAACACCACTTTCAAAGTATATGAGGGATCAATAACTGAGGGTTTAAAGGCGAGATTAGGGATAACGAAACCTTGAATGTGATCTAAGTGAGCTGTAACAAAAGCCAGCTAGCGTAATTCGGGAGAGTGCGTCTAGTAAATTATGGTAATTACTCGGGAGAGAGTTACGATAGTCAGAGCGCTCATGATCGGTAGAGAATACTTAGGAGAATATAAAAAATATAGCGGAAAGAATTCTGACAATTGTGGAAATCATAACTCTAGATGTCCTTAACCTTGAATCCAATCTTTATCCTTGTTAATTGATAGTTTTACGGCTTTTTAGATTTGTTAGTTAATTAGATAAATATAAATATTATAATCTTTATAATTAGAAAATTGTTTGGACTTGTGTTTCTTAGCGATATTAAACAACTATAACTAAGCCTTAGTTCTCTGTGGGATTCGACTTCGGACTTGTAAACCGGATTATATTTGCAACGATCGCTTTGTCCTTTTTATAAAGCATAGTTGGACGTGATCAAATTTTGGCGTCATTGCCGGGAACTAACGGTATATTTGTAGGTGTACATATTGCTAGGTTTCAAGTTTGAACTTTTATTTTATTATTTGTTTTTTTTTTATATTTTTTTATTTTAGTTTTATTTGTTTATTTGAGAAACATGACATCATGGAGTTATGAGAATTTTAATGTTGTAAATTCTACTTGTAATCCTCCTAATGCATATTGTGAAGGAAATCACCCAGGGCAAAATTATCAAAATATTTCTGAGAGTGAGTTTATTGCACCAACTCAATCTTATGTGTGGAATATGTGTGATATGTATGGTAGTCAAGATGGTCAGTTTCACGATTGTTCTTATATTTCTTACCTTCCCCCAACCCCTTACTTCGGTGGTACTTCTTTTTCTAGTGAAGGTAATGGGAACAAGGAACCTAGAGAAGCTCACCTAAAGAAGATCGAAGATATGTTAAAGTGCATCTTAGAACAACAGAGTAAATTATATGTGACGACCCAAATGGTCATCACTTGTTTCCTTACTTATTTTGGTATTCTGAGGCTTTGAAAACCTCATTTAGGGTTGTCTCAATTTGCGTGCTAATTTTGGCGCAGAGTCGGAAAGCTTAATTATGAATTCTATGAGAAAAATACTAAATTTTAATATTTAAATGAATAAATTTGACTTCGATTAACTTTTTGGGTAAATGGACCCGATCCCGTAATTTGACGGCCTCGGTGGGTCCGTAGGAAAATATTAGACATGGACGTGTGCCCGGAATCAAATTCCGAGGTCCCAAGCCCGAGAACTGAACTTTTGTGTGAAATTATCTTCTAAAAATATTTAGGAAAATTGGAAATGAAATTTGAACGTATTGGCATTGGGCCAGTAATTTGGTTACGGCACCCGATACATGTCTTATATATGATTTAAGCACTATCTGTAAAGTTTGGTTGAAAAGGGACACCGTTTGATGTGTTTCAGACTATAAAATGGAAATTTGATGTGTTATGAAAATTGGGAAGAAATCATGAATTTTGAGGCTTAATTAAATGTATATATATGTTATTTTGGCGATTTGATCGTACGGATAAGTCTGTATGATATTTTTGAGGTTGTGTGCATATTTGGTTTGGATCCCCAAGGGCTCGGGTAAGTTTTGGATATGTGTCGGAATGAATTTTGTACTTAGAAAAAAATCTGGTCTTCAGTTCTAGTATTTTCGCATTTGTAAAGAAGTTCTCGCAAGTGCGAGCTCTCAAATGCGAGCCCTTGATCGAAAATGCGAGAAAGGGGGGAATTGCAATGGGTCGTAAATACGACTTTTTGGATCGCAAATGCGATAGAGGTCATATCGCAAATGCGACTTTTTGTTCACAAATTCGAACACTGAGCTTTTCATATGCAAACCCTAGGTTGCATTTTCCATATTTTTTCGGGGTTCGTAATTGCGAACTCCAATTCGCAATTCCCACATCTGGGGCCCAATAAATTTTATACTTAGTCGAATTTGAACCATTTTTCACCATTCTTTCAAAACACAAACTCCTTGAGCAATTTTTCAAGAAGAAATTTGCCTTCAAATCATTTGTAAGTCGATTATTACTCGATTCTTTCAATCATTAAAATTATTTAACATGTTTCCGACTTAGAATCACTAATTCTCATGGGTGAAATTGGGGGTTTAGGGTAGAACCTAGATTTTTCTAATATTGGGGATTTGGACCTCAATTTGAGATCCGATTTCAAAACAAATCATATATTTGTGTTCGTGGGGGAATGGACAGCCGGGTTTTGGTTCGAACTCGGGTTTTGACCACGTGGGCTTAGGGGAAATTTAGGAATTTTTGGAAAAAACTTTGGAAAATTTATTTTTATGCATTCAAATTGATGCATTTAATGTTTATTAAAGTAATTAAGTGACTTGCTAGATTCAAGCGGGTTGGAGGTGGAATGACGGGGTAAAGATGTAGTCGATGTTTGAGTTCAAAATATAACGGTGATTATTTGGTTTAACCTTAGCTTGAGGAATTATGAGTTGAGTCATAATTGCTACTTATTTTGTATAGAGTACGACATATATGCATAGTGACGAGTATCCATATGTTGGTGTCGAGCATGACCGCGGGTCTTAAATTAATAATTGTGTATTCTGGGTTGATTCTATGAAAGACTTGATTGATGATCCTTGATACTGAGTATTGGTTTTAATTGTGCAAAGTAGAAATTTAATAGGATTAGTTATAGCTGACTCTCCCTTGCCGGGACGTTTTATTTATTATTATATTTTCCCTTGCCGGGAAGTTATTACATTGTCTTGCTCCTTGCCGAGATTATATTGTGTATTGTGTTAAACTAAATGGGAGCAGGTGGCATGCCTACCACAAGATATTGAAATCGGAGCGGGTGGTACGCCTACCACAAATGATATTGGAAGAGAGCGGGTGGTACGCCTACCACGAGATATTGATGAAATGGGAGCGGGTGGTACGCCTACCACGAGATATTAAGAAATGGGATCGGGTTGCATGCCTGCAACAAGATGAGTTGATTATCAAAGCTGTCTTATCTCTTTATTTTGTATTAGAAGCTAAACTGAAGTTGTACACTCTATTGTTCCTGATATTTATTTCTATCCGTTGTCCCTGAAGCATGTCCCCTTCCCCCGCTTAAACTATTTATTCTTGTTGTTTCTCTTTTGTACCTATATATATATATATATATATATATATATATATATATATATATGTTTATCTGGAGTCTGGTCCTAGCCTCGTCACTACCTCACTGGGGTTAGGCCAGATACTTACCAATACATGGGGTCAGTTGTGTTGATGCTACACTCTATGCCCTTTTGCACAGTTCTAGGTGTTGGAGCAGCATTTGAGCAGCAGTTGTAGTCTGGGAGTGAGCCTTCAGTCCAGAGACACCGAGGTAGCCGTATAGACATCCGCATGGCTTGGAGTCTCATCTATCTTTTATTTCTGCCTATTATCTCATGCATTTCGAGAAAAATAGTTTACATTTCCTTTCAAACAAATTGTATTTAGTATTCTTAGAAGTCTGTCAGTAATGTGACACCAGTCCTTGGGTAGAGATATATGGTGAATTCCGCGTTATTGTTTAGTTTATTTATCTCAAGTCTTCCTCTTTAATTATAATGTTTCCATAGTTATTTAATCATTGAACACTTGTTGATACAAACAACAACAACAACAACCCAGTATAATTCCACTTATTGGGGTCTAGGGAGGATAGTGTGTACGCAGACCTTACCCCTATCCTGAGGTAGAGAGACTGTTTCCAAATAGACCCCTGGCATCCTTCCCTCCAAGAACTTCCCACCTTGCTCTTGAGGTGACTCGAACTCACAACCTCTTGATTGGAATTGTGAGTTACTTACCATCAGAGCAACCCCTCTTGTTGATAATTTGGTAAAAATGGCTTAAAAATAGAGGAGAATAATATATGAATGTGGATTACCTAGCTTCTACGAGTAGGTGCTATCACGACTCTCGAGGGTGGGAATTCCGGGCCGTGACATTACAACTGCAGATAGAAAGGTAGGAGGAAATTATTCACAACTTGAAAGTTCACATGAGTCAACTGGTAGAAGTTTTTAATGCTCAACAAGCCAATATTGTGAATAGTATCCAAGAAGAACGTGAATTAGATACAGAAATTGATGAGCTAGAGGAGGAGGCTAGAGTAGAACACCAACAATCAATCACACCAGATTTTGAGGATGTCGATGTTGTAGAAGAGATACTAGAGCCAACTAAGGATATTAAGGATACATATTTAGTTGACTCTATTGTCATTAGTGTTGAAAATGTAGACAGTCCCAATGTTCATGCAATTGTGTGCATTGGTCCTAACTCCAAACTTTTTTCTATATTGTGTTTAGATAATGATATGGAAATAGAGTCGTCCGAGCCATTTAAGGAGTCAATGAATGAGGAACAAAGTCCTTACATTCTGGAATTCTTCTTGTTTTGGACAATTCTACCAATGACTCAGCGAGAGGCTTATTGGAGGAAGTTTGAGCGCCTCCAGCCGGGTTCCATGACGGTCACTCATTATGAGACCAGGTTTATCGATCTCACTCGCCATGCTCTTAACCTACTTCCTACCGAGGGAGAGAGGGTGAGGACGTTTATTGATGACCTGATTCAGCCGATTCATCTTCAGATGGCCAAGGAGGCCGGGAGTGAGATCACATTTCAGGAGGCAGCCAAGGTAGACCGCAGAGTTGAGATGGTTCCGTTACATGGTGGTGGTCATGGGTCAGATAAGAGGTCCCGTCATTCCGGTAGATTCAATGGTACCTTGTCTAGAGGTAGATATTCGTATGGTAGAGGCCATCCTCCTAGGCCCCTATAGTCATCTCTCCAAGTTTTGCACGGTACTTCAGGTGGTCGTGGTTCTTAGCCGTAGTATTCTGATCAGCAACCCATCTATGCACCACCGCTTTAGAGTTTTTAGGGTCGTTAGCCCCAGCAACCGAGAGCTTGTTTTACTTGTGGTGACATGAGGAACATTGCCACGTACTGCCCTCGCGCGCTAGGTGGCCATCAACATTAGAGTTCTCGTACTATGGTATCAGCACCAGGTGCTCCACAGCCAGCCCAGCCAGCTAGAGGCAAGGGTAGAGGTACTAGAGGTAGAGGTAGAGTTCATAGAGGTGGAGCTCAGACCGCCAGGAGTGGAGGCCAGCTAGCAACAGATCGGCCTAGGGAAATGGTTTAGGGTGGTGGGGCCCAACCTCGTTATTATGCTTTTCAGGCTATACCCAAGGCTAAGGCTTCAGATGCCGTCATTACATGTACGGTTCTTGTTTGTGATCGAGATGCTTCGGTACTATTTGATCAAGGTTCTATGTATTCATATGTTTCATCTTATTATGCATCGTGCTTGGTCATGCCTAGTGATGCATTGGGTGTTCCTATAAATGTGTCTACACCGGTGGGTGGCTTTATTGTGGTCGACCGAGTCCATCGTTCTTGTATTGTTATGATTGGGGGTTTTGAGACCCGTGTAGACTTGTTGCTCTTAGATATGGTTGACTTCGATATCAGTTTGGGGCTGGACGGGTTATCACTCTATCACGCTATCTTAGACTGCCACGCTAAGATTGTGACGTTAGATTTACTGGGTATGCCTCGTTTAGAGTGGAGAGGCACTCTAGGTCACTCTACCCACAGCATCATTTCGTACATGAAGGCTCGACGTATATTCGAGAAGGGATGTCTGGCCTATTTGGCTTATGTTCTGATTCCAGTGTTGAGGTCCCTCTTATTGATTATGTGCCTATTGTCTAGGAGTTTCCCGATGTTATCCCTTCAGCCTTACCGGGTATACCACCCGACAGGGACATTGATTTTAGTATTGATTTGGCTCTGGGAACTCAGCCCATTTTTATCCCGCCATATCGTATGGCCCCACCGAAGTTGAAAGAGCTAAAGGACCATATGCATGATTTGCTGGAGAAGGGCTTCACTAGACCTAGTGTTTTGCCTTGGCGCATGTCGGTGTTATTTGTCAAGAAAAAAGATGGCTCAATGAGGATGTGCATTGATTACCGGCAATTGAACAAGGTAACAATTAAGAATAAGTATTCGGTGCCTGGAGGCGAAGAGCGTGCCGGAAGCCTACATCAGAGTAATCAAGGACATGTATGATGGAGCTAAGACTAGAGTTAGGACGGTGGGCGGTGACTCAGACTATTTCCCGGTGGTTATGGGGCTCCATCAAGGATCGGCGCTTAGCCCTCTCTTGTTTGCCTTGGTGATGGATGCTATAACCCGTCATATTCATAGGGATGTGCCTTGGTGCATGCTATTTGTTGATGACATAGTATTGATAGACGAGACGAGGGTCGGTGTGAATGAGAGGCTAGAAGTATGGAGACAGACTCTCGAGTCTAAGGGTTTCAAAATAAGCAGATCTAAGACCGAATACCTGGAATGCAAGTTTAGCGCCGAGCCGAGCGAAGTAGGTAGGGACGTAATGATTGGAGCTTAGGTCATCGCTAAGAGGGACAGTTTCAGATATCTTGGGTCGGTGATTCAGGGGGACGAAGAGATTGACGGGGATGTCACTCATCGTATAGGAGCGGGATGGTCGAAGTGGAGGCTTGCATCAGGAGTCCTGTGTGACAAGAAAGTGCCACTGAAACTCAAGGGAAAATTTTATAGAGCTGTGGTTAGACCTGCCATGTTGTATGGGGCGGAGTGCTGGCCGGTGAAGAACTCTCATATTCAGAGAATGAAGGTTGCGGAGATGAGGATGCTCAGGTGGATGTGTGGACGCACCAGGTTAGATAAGATTAAGAATGAAGTTATTCGAGAGAAGGTTGGGGTGGCCCCGGTGGATGAGAAGATGCGTGAAGCGAGGCTCAGGTGGTTCGGGCATGTGCGGAGGAGAAGTCCTGATGCCCCGGTGAGAAGTTGTGAGCGACTGGCGGTGGTCGGCGTGAGGAGAGGCAGAGGGATGCCTAAGAGGTATTGGGGAGAGGTGATTAGGCATGACATGGCTAGGATGCATATTTCCGAGGACATGGCCCTTGATAGAAAAGTCCGGAGGTCTAGTATCAGGGTTGTAGGATAGGGGCTCCTAGAATTTTTTGTACTCCTTTCCCGGGGTTGGGTGAGGCTAGGGCAGGGCGACTCATAGATGATTCATGCATTGGATTGTGTCCCCCTTATGGTAGTTATTTATGGTAGCTACTGTTTGATATTATTGCATGTCATTTTATGTATAATTCTTATGTTTAGATAACTATTTATGCGATTTATGCCGGAATTACTAATGCTCTTTTGTTTTTGTTTTTGTTGCTGCTTTCCCTTTCCTTCTCTAAGCCGAGGGTCGATTGGAAACAGCCTCCTTACCCTTTTGGGTAAGGGTAAGGCTTGTCTACATATTACCCTCCCCAGACCCCACCTTGTGGGACTATACTGGGTAGTGTTGTTGTTGTTGTTGTTGTTGTTGCCGAGGATTGATGATTTGTTCAACTAGCTTTAGGGTGCTAGTGTATTTTCCAAGATTGACTTACGATCTAGCTACCATTAGTTAAGGATTATGGCATCCGATGACCCTAAAAATGCTTTCTGCACTCGGTATGGGCATTATGAGTTTGTGGTCATGTTATTTGGGTTGACCAATTATCTAGTAGCGTTCATGGAGTTGATGAACTTAGTGTCCATGCATTATTTGAATTTGTTCGTAATAGTATTTATTGATGATATTTTTATATACTCCTACAGCCATAAGGAGCACGAGCAACACCTTAGAGTTGTTCTTCAGACTCTGAGGGATAGTCAGTTATATGCCAAGTTCTCCAAGTGTGAGTTTTGGCTGAGTTCCGTTGCATTTTCGGGTCATGTTATATCATTAGAGGGTATTTAGGTGGACCCAAAGAAGATAGAGGCGGTCAAGAACTGGCCTAGACCAGCATCAGCTACAAAGATTCAGAGTTTCTTGGGGTTGGCAGGCTACTATCGTCGGTTTGTGGAGGGGTTTTCATCTATTGCAGCCCCGATGACCAGGTTGAACCGCAAGGGTGCCTAGTTTAGATGGTCAGATGAGTGTGAGGCGAGCTTTGAGAAGCTCAAGACAACTTTGACTACAGCACCGATGTTAGTTTTGCCCACAAGTACAGGGCCTTATACAGTTTATTGTGATGCTTCCCGTATTGGACTTGATGTAGTATTGATGCAGGAGGGCAAGGTTATTGCCTATGCTTCGACGCAGTTGAAGATTCATGAGAAGAATTATCTAGTACATGATTGGAGTTTATAGTTATTGTTCACGCATTAAAGATTTGGAGGCACTATTTATATGGCGTGGCATGTGAGGTGTTCAATGATCACAAAAGTCTTCAGTACTTGTTCAAGAAAAAGGAGTTGAATTTGAGGTAGAGAAGGTGGTTGGAGTTGTTGAAGGATTATGATGTCACCATTTTATATCATCCGAGGAAGGCCAATGTGGTGGTCAATGCTTTGAGCAGGAAGTCAACCACTATGGGCAGTCTTGCTTATAGTCCGATCAGTCAGAGGCCGCTTACTTTGGATGTTCAGGCTTTGGCAAATCTGTTCGTGAGACTGGATGTTTCTGAGCCCAGTCGTGTATTGGCTTGCACGGTCGCTCGTTCTTCATTATTGGAGCGTATTCGTGATTGGTAGTTTGATGATCCTCATTTATGTGTCCTTAGAGACACGGTGCAGGGCCTTGTACAATTTATTGTGATGCTTTCCGTATTGGACTTGATGCGGTGTTGATGGAGGAGGGTAAGGTTATTGCCTATGCTTCGAGGCAGTTGAAGATTCATGAGAAGAATTATCTAGTACATGATTTGGAGTTTATAGTTATTGTTCACGCATTAAATATTTGGAGGCACTATTTGTATGGCGTGGCATGTGAGGTGTTCATTGATCACAAAAGTCTTCAGTACTTGTTCAAGCAAAAAAAGTTGAATTTGAGGTTGAGAAGGTGGTAGGAGTTGCTGAAGGATTATGATGTCACCCTTTTATATCATTCGGGAAAGGCCAATGTGGTGGTCGATGCTTTGAGTAGGAAGTCAACCACTATGGGCAGACTTGCTTATAGTCCGATCAGTCAGAGGCCGCTTTCTTTAGATGTTCAGGCTTTGGCAAATCAGTTCGTGAGACTGGATGTTTTTGATCCCAGTCGTGTATTGGCTTGCACGATCGCTCGTTCTTCATTATTGGAGCATATTCGTGATCAGCGGTTTGATAATCCCCATTTGTGTTTCCTTAGAGACACGGTGCAGCGTAGAGGTACCCAATAGGTTACCTTAGATGATAATGGAGTTTTGAGATTTTATGGGTGAGTTTATGTGCCCAATATGGATGGGCTTCGAGAGTTGATATTGAAGGAGGCCCATAGTTCTTGGTACTCTAATCATCTGGGCATCGTGAAGTGTATCAGGATTTGCGGAAGCGTTGTTTGTGGCGTAGAATGAAGAAGGATGTTGTTGTGTATGTGGCTTGGTGTTTGAATTGTCGGCAGGTTAAGCATGAGCATCAAAGGCCTGGTAGTTTATTTTACAGGATTGAGCTTCCTGAGTGGCAGTGGGAGCGGATGACTATGGACTTCGTTATTGGACTTCCGTTGACTCGATAGAAGTTCGATGCAGTTTGGATCATTGTGGATAGGCTGACCAAGTCAGAGCATTACATTCCTGTGACAATCTCTTATTAATCTAAAAGATTACCTGAGATTTACATCCGGGAGATTGTACGCCTTCATGGTGTGCTGGCATCTATCATTTCAGACCGGGGTAAGCAGTTTACCTCGCGCTTCTAGAGAGCATTTCAGCGAGAGTTACGCACACGGGTTGAGTTGAGCACAATATTTCATCCCCAAACAGATGGGCAGTCCAAATGAACTATTTAGATTTTGGAGGATATGCTCCGAGCTTGTGTTATTGACTTTGGAGGTTCGTGGGATCAGTTCTTGCCTTTAGCAGAGTTTGCCTACAACAACAGCTACCAGTCGAACATCCAAATGGCTCCTTATGAGGCTTTATATGGTAGGCGGTGTCAGTCTCCAGTTTGATGGTTTGAGCCCGGAGAGGCTCGGTTGTTAGGTACAGATATTTTTTAGGAGGCCTTGGACAAGGTCATGATCATTCAGAACAGGCTTCGTTCAACTCTCTCTAGGCAAAAGAGTTATGCAAATCGTAAGGTTCAAGATGTAGCTTTCATGGTTGGTGAGCGGATATTGCTCCGAGTATCATCTATAAAGGGCATGATGAGGTTTGGGAAGAAGGGCAAGCTTAGCCCTAGATTTATTGGTCCGTTTGAGATTCTTGATCGAGTGGGAGAGATGGATTATACACTTGCATTGCCGCCTAACTTATCAGTCGTGCATCCAATTTTTCATGTATCCATGCTTCGGAGGTATCACGATGATCCAGCCCACGTGTTGGATTTCAGCACTTCTAGTTAGACAAGGACTTGTCTTATGAGGATGAGTCGACAACTATTTTAGACTGGCAGGTTCGTCAGTTGAGATATAAGAGTATCCTCATGAGGCATCGACCTAGGAGTCTGAGTCTAATATGCGGAGTCGTTATCCTCATCTTTTCCTCGACTCAGGTACTTCTTGCTTTTGTCCATTCGAGGATGAACGATTGTTTTAAAGGTGGAGAATGTAATTACCCAAAGGGTTATCTCTTATTTCCTTGCTCATTCTATGATTTCAAGGCCCAGAAAACCTTATTTAGGGTTACCTCATTTTGCGTGCACAATTCAGGCGTGTAGCCGAAAAACTTAAATATGAATTCTGTGTGAAAAATGACAAATTTTGATATTTAAATGATTAAATTTGACTTCGGTCAACTTTTTGGGTAAACGGACCTGGACCAATAATTTGACAGCCCCGGAGGGTCCATAAGAAAATATGGGACATGGGCGTGTACCCGGAATCGAATTCTGAGGTCCCAATCCCGAGAAATAAAGTTTTGTGTGAAATTGTCTTCTAAAAATATTTAAAGAAAATTGGAAATGAAATTTGATTAGAACGTATTGGTATTGGAACCTTATTTGGTTTTGGCGCCCAGTACAAATCTTATATATGGTTTAAGCACTATCTATAAAGTTTGGTTGAAAAGGGACGTCGTTTGACGTGTTTCACACTTAAAAAAGGAAATTTGATGTGTTATAAAAATTGGGAAGAAATTGTGAAATTTGAGGTTTAATTCGATGTATATGATGTTATTGTGGCGATTTGATTACACAGATAAGTCCGTATGATATTTTTGAGGCTGTGTGCATATTTGGTTTGGACCCGAGGGCCTGGGTGAGTTTTGAATAGGTGTCAGAGTGCATTTCGAACTTAGGAAAAAAATCTGGTCTTCAGTTCTGATATCTTTACATTTGCAAAGAAGTTCTCGCAAATGCGAGCCCTTGATCGCAAATGTGAGAAAAAGGTGAATTGCACTAGGTTGCAAATGCGACCTTTTGGATCGCAAATGCGAGAGAGGTCAGATAGCAAATGCGAATTTTTGTTTGCGGATGTGAACACTGGCTCGAATATGAACACTAGTTCACATTTCCCATATTTGGTCGGAGTTCGCAATTGCGAACTCCAGTTCACAATTCCCACATGTGAGGCCCAACAAATTTTATACTTAGTCGAGTCTCAACCATTTTTCACAATTCATTCAAAACACAAACTCCTTGGGCAATTTTTCAAAAAAATATTTTCTTCCAAATCATTTGTAAGTCAATTTTTACTCAATTCATTCAATCATTAATATCATTTAACATGTTTTCAACTTAGAATCACTGATTTTCACGCGCAAAATTGGGGATTTTGGGTAGAACCTTGGTTTTTCTAAAATTAGAGATTTGGACCTCAATTTGAGGTCCGATTTCAAAACAAATCATATATTTGGGTTCGTGGGGGAATGGGTAACTGGGTTTTGGTTTGAACCTCAGGTTTGACCACGTGGGCCCGAGGGCAATTTTGAATTTTTTGGAAAAAACTTTGGAAAAGTAAATTTTATGCGTTCAAATTGATTTATTTAGTGTTTATTAAAGTAATTAAGTGACTTGTGACTATATTCGAGCAGATTGGCAGTGGAATCACGGGGTAAAGCTATAATTGAGGCTTGAGTTGAGTTCAAAGCATCGAGGTGAGTGTTTGGTTTAACCTTAGCTTGAGGGATTAGGAGTTGAGACATAATTGCTACTTGTTTTGTGTGGAGTACGATGTATGGGCATGGTGACGAGTATTCATATGTTGGTGTCGAGCATGACCATGGGTCTTAAATTGATAATTGTGTATTCTTAGTTGATTCTATGAAAGAGTTTATTGATGATCCTTGACACTGAGTGTTGGTTTTAACTGTGCCAAGTAGAAATTTAATAGGATTAGTTATAGCTAACTCTCCCTTGCTCGGATGTTTGATCTATTGTTATTTTCTACCCTTGACGGGAAGTTATTACATTGTCTTGCTCCATTACAGGGATTATATTATGTATAATATTAAAATAAATGGGAGCGGGTGGTACGCCTACTACAAGATATTGAAATAGGAACGGGTGGTGTGCCTACCAGAAGAGATATTGAAAAGGGAGCGGGTGGTACGCGTACCACAAATGATATTGAAAAGCGAGCGGGTGGTACACGTACCGCAAATAATGTTGAGATAGGAGCAGGTTGTATGCCTACCACGAGATATTAATGAAATGGGAGCCGGTGGTACACCTACCATGAGATATTAAGAAATGGGATCGAGTTGCACGCCTGCAACAAGATGAGTTGATTATGAAAGTTGTCTTATTATGAAAGCAATTCATTGTCTTATTATGAAAGCAAAACTGTAGTTGTACGCTATATTGTTCCTGATATTTATTTCTATCTGTTGCCCCTTAAGCATGTTACCTTCCCCCACTTAAACTGTTTATTCTTGTTATTTCTCCGTTGCACTTGTGTGTGTGTGTGTATATATATATATATATATATATATATATATATATATATATATATTTACTTATTTATTTATCTGGAGTCTGGTCCTAGCCTCGTTATTACCTCGTCCTGGTTAGGCCAGACACTTACCAGCACACGGGGTCGGTTATGTTGATGCTACACTCTATGCTCTTTTGCACAGATCTAGGTGTTGGAGCAGTTGCCGTAGTCTTGGAGTGAGACTTAGTTCAGAGACACTGAGATAGCCTTGTAGACGTCTGCATGGCTCGGAGTCTCATCTATCTTTTATTTCCACTTGTTATCACATGTATTTCGAGACAAACAATTTATATTTCCTTTCAAACAAATTGTATTTAGTATTCTTAGAAGTGTGTGAGTAATGTGACACCAGTCCTTGGGTACAGTTATATGGTGAATTCTGCGTTATTGTTCAGTTTATTTAACTTAAGCCTTTCGCTTTAATTATCATGTTTCCGCAGTTGTTTAATCATTAAAAACTTGTTGATAATTTGGTAAAATGGCTTAAAATAGATGAAAATAATATATGAATGTGGCTTGCCTCGCTTCTACGAGTAGGCTCCATCACGACTCCCGAGGGTGAAAATTTCGGGTCGCGACATTACAACTGCAGATAGAAAGGCTGGAGGAAACTATTCAAAACTTGAAAGTTCACATGAGTCAACTGGTTGAAAATTTTAATGCTCAACAAGCCAATATTGTGAATAGTATCCAAGAAGAGCGTGAATTAGATACAGAAATTAATGATCTAGAGGTGGATGCTAGAGTAGAACACCAACAATCAACCGCACTAGATTTTGAGTATGTCGATACTGTAGAAAAGATACTAGAGTCAACTAAGGATATTGAAGATACATATTTAGTTGACCCTATTGTTATCAGTGTTGAGAATGTAGACAGCCCCAATGTTCATGTAGTTGAATGCATTGGTCCTCACTCCAAGCATTTTTCCATATTGTGTTTTGATGATGATATGAAAATAGAGTCGTCCGAGCCATTTGAGGAGTCAAGGAATGAGGAACAAAGTGCTTACATTCTGAAATTCTTCTTGCTAGAAAGTCGGAATTACACACCTCATATAAAGGCCAAGAAGTGCAGAATGCTATATTATTTTATTGGGCCAGTCAGATTCGTTCCACCACTACAGGAGCATGATCATAGAGCAGAATCAAAACTTGGGTTCCGATTCATAAGTTCAAAGTGGAGGCAGAAAGTGATTCACGTCATGCCGCAACGTTAAATCATGCGCCTGTTGGGAAGCAACCCAGCTTTATTGCTTTTTATTTTTTTTATTTTTTTAATTATGTTATTTTTGTAGTGTAATTTTTTTATTTTCTAGGAGCATGGAAAGCAACGGTATTGGAAGGATGCAACAACAAATCAAATGGTTGGAATAAAGTGTGAGGTACCCGCATGAAGGACCAAGCTAGGGAGAAGTTTGAGTACCCCATGAGCTGCTAGTGCTTCGGCCTTTGGCCTACCATGGAGTTTCTTTTATCCTCTTATTAGTATGGTGTGTATTCGGGACAATGCACAATTTTAAGTGTGGGGTCAGGAGATTGTCTGGGGTGACTTTCTATGCTATTTTAGTTGTGTTAGCTTAATTGAATAACTTTTTTTTAATAGAAAAAACGAAAAAAAGAATTGGAATTTTCTCGACAATGGATCTATTAGACAATTTTCTTGAGGGATTTAAGTCTAAAGAAAAAAAAACAAAAATATTTTCTATTTTTAGGTAGTGTAGCAATTACCCCTTGGTTTTTCTTTAAGCCATGGTTCTTTTCCAAGGGTTTTATTTGAACCGGGTGTAGTTAGCTTTTTTGGGAGTAGGAGCCACTATGTTGTGCTTTGAATTGAATCAATATCTCTTGACTTGATTATGCCTTAGAATAGTAAGTACTTTGGTTGTGAACTCTTGTAGAAGTACCTTATTATATGATTTTAACTTTGCTTAACTGCTTTGACTAAAGTGTCTTAATGAATCCAATATCGACTGAGTTATGTGCCATGTGTGCGTTAGGTTTAGGTGTTATTCTATGCATTGCATTTGATGCTTAGAACTTGTCATGTGTGTTTGCAAAGTGAAATAGTAGTATTTTTCAGTCTTTGAAGTTATATAGGCGTTTCCTTGTTGAGCCAGATATGTATATTTTTCCCGTTAATTGTTATGTATCCTAGTTAACCCCTTTGAGCCTGTAATCTTGTTTCTTTGGCAACCACATTACAAGCCTTATCTATTTGTTTGAATTAACCATCTATTTGAACCTTCTAACATCTCATGAGCACTTGAATTGTGATGACTTATGTAAATGTTAAAGTGTGGGGTGGTTGGTTTGGCTTTTGAGTGGAACTAATGTAATCAGGAGAAGGTACACTATTTTGAACAAGTAAGAGCCACTTGAACTGAAAAATATAGTTGTATTGCTGTAAAAAAAAGTATTTCTTTAATAAGTGGTGACTCTAGATGTAATTGTGCTTAAAAAAGTATGGGGTAATATGCAGTGATGTAAAGGCAGAGTTTTGGTTTGACATAAGTATGAGGTTAGAATGCTAAAGTATATGTATTAAAGTATTTAGGGAGGTGTAATCACTCTTATATCTAAATGTATCCTACCCGCCCCACAACCTACATTACAACCAAATAAAGTCCTAATTGATCCTAGATTGAATGAGCTCGATTAGTGGAGTAGTATACTACGGTCAAGCTTATGGTGCATCTTTCGTGGAATATGAATGTTATTTATGAGAGTGAGTGAATTATTTCTATTTTGAGTTCCTAAGTGTTCTTAAATTTTATTGTGTGGAACTACTCTCTTTTATTGTGTGAGGGCACTTATTCATGAAGGAAAGGTAATGTCAGTGACCTCTATGTTAGAGCAAGTGAGAGAGTTGATGAATAATGCGTGATACTTGTGAGTCAAATCTTGAGGTGAAGATGTTATGCTTTTGTGCTTAGTCTATTTCAAATACTCTTGGTGTGATAAGTTAGGAGAATTATTTAAAAAGGTCGTGTCTATAAAAAAGTGTAGTTTGATTTCTTAAGGATGAGCAATGATTTAAGTGTGGGATGTTGATTATAGGCTATAGTTACGTATTTATTCACCTATTACACTCTAATTTACTACACTTTGATTGAGTTTGAGCTTTAATAGCTAATGTTTAGCGCTAACTGTATGTTTTGTGCCTTGTAAGAGTGATTCCGAGCTATGTAGATGTTATGGAATAAATTAATGTAATTTGAAGCTTTAAAGTCTGAGTAAAAGCTCAAGGAATTAAGTCGGGATCGTGTTTGGGGTCAACGAATGATAATTAGAGCGAACGAAGAATCGAGTAGGCATATTGCGCTCTCTCTAGTAATATGGATATAACTTTTTTTTTCAAAACTCCATTTGGGTTGCACAATATATGGTTGCAAAGATAACTTAAAGGGATACAACTTTTATGTTTTACAAGCTTCCAAACTCCAAACGTAACAGGGTAAAAAGTGCGCATCAATAGGAGCAAGACGGAAAATTCTTCTAAGAGGGAGTTGGACATACTTTTGACATAATTTATACCTAATGAGGCTAAGAAGACCGCGGATTCGACCTAAGGAGGAATAGACACAATAGGAGCAAGACGGGACATTCTTCTACAAGTTTTTCCTTCCTCCTCCTATTTTTCATTGTTGGTTATGATTTTTAGTATTGTAGTTTTACATGCTATTATGAATAGCTAATTTGTTATCTAGGGTTTTGATGGAACCTTTTGTAGGATAAATTATTGTTATACTTCTATATACTTGTACTGTAGTATTTTCTCTATTTGTTCAACTATGTATTTATTGTAGTTAATTGACAGGATCCTCAATTAGTCGTGCCTATTTAGTGTGCATAACTCGGGAGAGAGTGCATATTTAGGTAGTTATTGAACAACAACACTCGCAAAGTATCTGAAGAATCAGTAACTAAGGGTTTAAAGGCGGGATTAGGGATAACGAAATCTTGGATGCGATCTAAGTGAGCTGTGACAAATGCCAGCTAGCGTAACTCGGGAGAGTGCGTCTAATAAATTTTGATGATTATTCGGGAGAGAGTTACGACAGTTAGAACGCTCATGATCGGTATAGAATACTTAGGCGAATTTTAGAAAATATAGCGGGAAGGATTCGAACAATTGGGGAAATCATAACTCTAGATCTCCTTAATCTTGACTCCAATCCTTATCATTGTTAATTGACAGTTTTACGACTTTCAAAATTTGTTGGTTAATTTTCTATTATATAGAAGAGGCAATTAACAATGATAAGGATTGGAGTTGGTTAACTCTTGAGAGCTGAATTTGGAATTTTAGGTATGTATTTGTACTAGGTACTCCTTATTAGGGTTTCGTTTAAAAGACTATATTTAACTTTTCTATAGATTATGGTATTTGTTCCCTTTAATCACATATTAACAAGATTGTCTTACTTTTTCTTGACATACAATAATTTATGTATATTATTAACTTGAGAAATTATACTTAAAAAATTAACAAGAAAAAATCTCAGCAAGAAACTTTACCATAAGGTGTTGAATTTAAAAGTTTCATTATGCAATATGACATTAAAGGCTAAACGTTTGAAATGGAGGTTTCAATAATTGTGCTGGAAATTTTGTTAATTAATAGTTCTAATGCTAATTGGAGCTTTTCTTGATGTTTATACTGTCATCTAGTATCCCTCAAATTATAATTTGTTTTCTTTAGACTATGTAGCTTTCGATGCATGACCCCAAACTAATTACTGCATCAGTAGCAAGAAAAAAGGTAAGCCCCCATGGAGCTTTCTTTCTAGAAGATGAACAAGGCTGATACAAATATATAGCTCTTTATGTATCACTAGCGTGGATGAAAATAAGTTTTAATCTAACATTAGTTATCGGTAGAATGAAGGAAAAAGTTGTTATTGCCAAGGTAATTTACTTTTCAAGGATGTTTTGCCGTAGACAAGATTTTTCTACCTTATAAACGTACTTATAGTGATGGAAGAGTTTAACATCTAATACTGTATGCCTTCTGGGCTAAAGTCATACTATGATGACACTAACACATTGGGATTCAAACTCCTCTACTTATATAACATAGAATCAGTAAGTTCCTCTATTAATTGTTTCGTGTAGCTGTGACGACCCAAGGGTCATCACCTGTTTCCTCACTTGTTCTGCACTTCCGAGGCCTTGAAAACCTCATTCTATGTTGATTCGATTTACGTGCATGATCCGAACATGTAGCCGGAAAGATTTTGTTATAGAATATATGAATTCTATGAGAAATTTGAAGAAAAATAATATTAATATTGATATGGTTGACTTCGGTGAATATTTTTGGTAAACGGACCCGGACCCGAGATCGGACAGTCCGTAGGAAAATATGGGACTCGGATATGCATCCGGAGTCGAATTCTGAGGCCTAGAGCCTAAGTTATGGATTTTTCTGTGAAATTATTTTTGCTGTAATTATTAAAGGAGAATAAACTAAATGACCTTGGTATCGGGCTCGTATTTTGGTTCCGACGTCCGGCACAAGTCTTAAATATTATATATGTGCTTTATGCAATGTTTGGTGACATTTGGATGTCGTTTGTTGTGTTTTGAACCTTGAGTTCCAAATTTGAAAGTTTTGAAACTAAAAAGGATGATAATCATGAACTTGATGCTTGATTGATGAAAACGATGTTATATTGGCGATGTGATCGCACGAGCAAGTTTGTAATATATTTTTGATATTGTGTACATGTTTGGTTTGGAGCCCGGGGGGCTTGGGTAAAGATTTGATAGGCCGTTGGTTCAAATTCTGAAATTTTACACAACTGGTTTTTCACCCAGCTCGTATCTTCGCAAATGCGAAGATTTTCTCGCAATTGCGATAAGTCCCAGATTAGCCTTGGTTCGCAAATGCGAACCAGAATTCGCAAATGTGAAGTTGGCAGGGGTGTGCAGTGGTTCGCAAATGCGAACTTAACCTCTCACATGCGAGGCCTTCAATGATTCGCCTGGCTTCGCAAATGCGAAGCTATCATCGCAAATACGAAGGCCTCTTTGACCCAGCCTTGTTCGCAAATGCGAATATTATGTCGCAAATGCGATGCTGACAGACCCCAGACCTGATGCGTTCGCAATTGTGAACAAATATTCGCAATTGCGATATCCGCACCTGTGCAATTTTATACATAAACGAATTTTTCAATTCATTCTTCATTCTTTCAAAACCCCACACACCACACACAAACCCTCAAGAGCAATTTCACTCCAAAGCAATTGTAAGTCACGTTTTACTTAATTCTTTCAATTCCTAACAACATTAAACATGTTTTTCAATAGAAATCAAAGGTTTTCATGGTAGAAATTCTTGTTTTTGGGTAGAACCTAGGGTTTTCATGAATTGTGGAATTGGACCTCGAATTGAGGCCCGATTTTGAAACAAATCATATAATTGAACTCGTGGTGGTAACCGGATTATTGTCCGAACCCCGAGTTCCGACCACGTGGGGCCAGGGGCATTTTGGGAAATTTTGGGGTAAACTTTGACAAAACCATTTTTAAGCATTCAAACTAAGTTATTTAGTATTTATTAATGTAATGGAATCAATTGTGACCAGATTCGAGCAAGTTGAAAGCGTAAATTCGGGGTAAAGCTATAGTTGAAGGATAAATTTGGACTTCAAGGCTATAGGTAAGTGTTTGTTCTATTCTAGCTTGAGGGAATATGATTATGTGCTATGTGCTATGTGATCGAGTGCGGTGTATGAGCTGTGGTGGCGAGCATCCATACACTAGTGTCTAGCATGACCGTGAGTCGTTGTTGATACATGTTGTGAGATATTTTAAAGATGAATTGTTGAACCCTTGCCGGGTTGTGGAATTGTACATTGTTTTTTCTTTGCCGGGACTTATTGTGAAGTGAAATATTGTTTTCCTTTGCCGCGACTTTGTTGTGATGATTATTGTGTCCCTTGCCGGGACGGTTCATGATTATTGTCTTCATTCTCTGCCCTTAACTCTGATTGTTATTTGGGTGAGGAAGAGTGATAATGCACGAAGGGTGATGCCATGCCTCGTTTTACTATTATTGTATGAAGGTTAATGCCGTACCTTATTATTGATTATGCATGAAGGTTAATGCCGTGCCTTGTTATTGATTATGCACGAAGGATCATGCCGTGCCTTGTGATTGATTATGCACGAAGGGTAATGCCGTGCCTTGTTATTGAACCATGCACGAAGGATCATGCCGTGCCATGGATGTGAGGATGAGAGTAAAAGCACGAAGGGTGATGCCATGCACTTTTATTTGCTTATTTGGTGAGGATGAGAGTAAAAGCACGAAGGGTGATGCCGTGCAACTATTTGCTATTCCTTGTTTGATATTAACTGTTTCCATTATATTCTGTTTTCCATTGTTAACTTATAATTGTTGTTAACTGATGAGTTTCCCTCTTATGATACTTCTTGTGGAATTTGTTAGTTGATTATTTCTCGATATTTGTGGTGTACATATATATAGAACTGCACAGGTTTATATGAGTGTCTGGTCCTAGGCTTGTTACTACTTCGCCGGGATAGGCCAGGCATTACCAGCACATGGGGTCGGATTGTGCTGATACTGCACTTCTGTGCGTTTCTGCACAGGTCCAGGTTTTGATCAGGAGCAGCAGTAGTAGATCCTTGCGTGGGAGTTGAGTATTTCGAGACCGAGGTAGCTTGCAGGCATCCGCAGGCCCGACGTCTCTTCCACTTATTTATATTATTTTGTTGTAGTCTCATTGTTCCGAGACAGACAGATTTATGTTGTTTTCTTTCAGACCTTTATGTGCAGTATTCAGTAATAGTTCGTGAGTTGGTGACTCCACGTCTTGGGTAGAGGATTTAAGTGGTGTTTTACCTTGGTACTGCTTATTTCTATTTTGATAAGTCTTCCGCATTTACTTAATTAATGTTATGGTACTTGTTGATAAAATTGAGTATGAAATATTGGTAAAAACAGGATAATGTTGAATATAGTGGATTGCCTAGCTACCACGAGTAGGCGCCATCACGATCCCGATGTTAGTGGAAACTCCGGGTCGTGACTAGTTGGTATAAGAGCTCTAGGTTACATAGGTCTCACCATTTACGAACAAGCTTAGTAGAGTTTAAGAGGTAGGTAAGGAGACGTCTGTACTTGTCCTCCAGAGTCTATTGAGTTAGGAAAGAGTCTCTCATTTGTTTCTTCTTGTCGTGCAATTTGTTCCTCAAATACTGATTGAATTTCTACTCTGTCCGTTCGCAGATGTGAGGACACGCGCTTCTTCGTCCGCTGACCAGCAACCTGAGCCCCAGGCAGCTCACATGAGGGGCAAGGGCCGAGGCCATATCATAGGCCGTAGTAGGGGAAGAGCTCAGCCCCCGGCAGCTATTCCAAAGGTGGAGCCTCAGATTGAGACTGGCGAGGAGGTTCCAGTTCCAACAGCTCCAGTGGGCCCAACTAAGGTCCCAGGAGAGGCTTTATTTACCCCGGATCTTCGGGAGGCTCTGGTCAGGATAGCGGGATTTATGGACAGCATTGCCAGAGCGGGGTTATTACCAGCTGCACCAGCCGCTTCTCAGGCTGGAGGATGGGCCCAGAATCTTGTTGCTCGTACTCCGGAGCCAGTAGCTCCTCAGCCTCAGGCACCAGTGGTTCAGCCAGCTATAGCCACTCAGTCAGGTACCACAACTCAGGCTGGAGATGGAGCGGCCATGACTTCTGATTCTTTATGGAGACTTGATTGGTTCTCCAAGCTGTTTACCACTACTTTCAGCGGTGCTCCATCGGAGGATCCCCATGACTTTTTATTTAGTTGCCACGAGATTCTCAGGACTATGGGAATAGTGGAATCCAACGGGGTTGATTTTTGCACTTTCAGGCTTGCAGGATCCGCCAGGACTTGGTGGAAAGATTTTTGTTTGACTCGACCAGTAGGGTCCCCAGCTTTGACATGGGTCCAGTTTGCGGAGTTATTTTTGGAGAAGTTTCTCCTTGTTACTCAGCGGGAGGCACTTTCGGAGGCAGTTTGAGCATCTCCAGCAGGGTACTATGACTGTCACTCCGTATGAGACGAGGTTTGTTGATCTGTAACGTCATGCAGTGGTGATACTCCCCATAGAGTGGGAGAGGGTCCGCATGTCATAAATGGGCTTAATCAGCCGATTAGACTTCAGATGGCTATGGGAGTGGGGAGTGATATATCTTTTCAGGAGGCAGGTAATGCAGCACGTAGAGTGGATATGGCTCTTGCTCGGGGAGGTGGTTATTCTTCATACAAGAGGCCTCGTCATTCAGGCAGGTTTAGTGGTTCTTCTTCTGGAGGCAGGGAATCTTTTGATAGGGGCCAATCTTCCAGACCTTTTCATTCCACCCTTCAGGCTTCACAAGGTGGACCAGGTGATCGTGGGTTTTGTGTGCAGTATTCAGATCAGCCTCCTATTAGTGCTCAGCCTCTTCAGAGTGTTTGTGGGGGCCATTCAGGTCGTCAGGGCCAGCAGCACCATCAGCCTAAAAGTTGCTACGGTTGTGGTGACCCAGGTCATCTTGTTAGGTTTTGCCCTCGAGCGACGGGCAACACTTAGCAGCAGGGCCCTCGTCCCATGATTCAGGCCCCAGCTAACCCTCAGCCTGCCCAGCCAGCCAGAGGCATTGGTAGAGATCGTAGAGGTGGAGGTGGAGACCGTAGAGGTGGAGACCGTAGAGGTGGAGACCGTCCAGCCAGAGGTAGAGGTCAGCCAGTGGATGACCATCCCAGAGATGTAGCTCAGAGGGGAGGTGTTGATCCCCGATTTTATGCTATAACAGCTAGGCCAAAGGCAGAGGCATCAGATGCCGTGATTACAGGTACCATTCTTGTTTGTGATAGAGGTGCTTCAGTATTATTTGACCTTGGGTCTACATATTCATATGTGTCTTACTAATTTGCACCGTATCTGGCCGTGCCTAGCTATGCTCTGGATATTCCAGTCTATGTGTCTACACCAGTGGGTGACTCTATTGTAGTCGACCTGGTGCATCGTTCGTGCATAGTCATATTCGGGGGTCTTGAGACCCGTGTTGATCTGTTGCTATTAGACATGGAAATCATGTCATATTAGGGATGGACTGGTTGTCCCCATACCATGCTATCTTAGACTGTCATGCCAAGATTGTGACTTTAGCCTTGCTAGAATCACCTCGACTAGAGTGGAAAGGTACCTCAAGCCACTCCGTTCGCACTGTTATTTCCTATGTTAAGGCTCGACGCATGGTTGAGAAGGGGTGTCTAGCTTATCTAGCTTATGTTTGTGACTCCAGTGCAGAGGTTCCTTCTAATAATTCAGTTCCTATTGTACGGGAGTTTCCTGAGGTTTTCCCTTCAAACCTGTCGGGCATGCCACCCGACAGGGACATTGATTTCTGTATTGATCTGGCACCGGGCACTCAACCCATCTCTATTCCACCCTATCGTATGGCCCCGCCGGAGTTAAAGAAGTTAAAAGATCAGTTGCAGGATCTTCTAGAAAAGGGCTTTATCAGGACCAGTGTTTACCCCTGAGGAGCACCTGTGCTGTTTGTGAAGAAGAAGGATGGCTCGATGCGGATATGTATTGATTACCTGCAATTGAACAAAGTGACGATAAAGAACAAGTATCCACTACCGAGGATTGATGATTTGTTTAACCAGCTCCAGGGAGCGAGGGTATTATCAAAGATAGACTTGAGGACGGGCTACCATCAGTTGAAGATCAGGGCGTTTGACATTCCTAAGACAAACTTTCGCACTAGATATGGGCATTATGAATTCTTGGTCATGTCATTCGATTTGACCAATGCCCCAACAACGTTCATGGAGTGGATAAATAGGGTATTCAGGCCTTACTTAGATCTGTTCGTGATAGTCTTTATAGACGACATCCTGGTATACTCCCGCAGCCAGGAAGAGCACGAGCAGCACCCCAGAGTGGCTCTTCAGACTCTGAAGGATAATCAGCTATATGCCAAGTTTTCAAAATGTGAGTTCTGGTTGAGTTCGGTGGCATTTCTGCGCCACATCGTATCAGTGGAAGGTATTCAGGTGGACCCAAAGAAGATTGAGGCAGTCCAGAATTGGCCTCGACCAGCTTCAGTGACCGAGATCCGGAGTTTCTTGGGGTTAGCCGGTTACTACTGACAATTTGTAGAGGGGTTTTCTTCTATTGCAGCCCCGATGACCAGGTTGACCCAGAAGGGTGCCCAGTTCCAGTAGTCAGAGGAGTGTGAGGCGAGCTTTCAGAAGCTCAAGATAGCCTTGACTACCGCACCAGTTCTGATACTACCTACGGGTGCAAAGCCTTATATAATTTACAGTGACGCATCTCGTACAGGGCTTGGAGCGGTATTGATGCAGAATGGTAGGGTTATTCGCTTATGCTTCGAGGCAGTTAAAAATACATGAGAAGAATTATCTAGTTCATGATCTTAAGTTAGCAGCGGTGGTTCATGCCTTAAAGATCCGGAGGCATTATCTATATGGTGTGATGTGTGAGGTGTACACTGATCACAAAAGCCTACAGTACTTGTTCAAGCAAAAGGAGTTGAATCTACGACAGCTGTTAAATTATTTTGCTGAAATTATTTATGAAAATGGAAATGAAAATTGATTCAAAGACCATGGTATCGGGCTTGTATTTTGGTTCCGATGCCCGGTCATCTAGAGACCACTTGCTCTAGATGTCCAGGCCTTAGCCAACCGGTTCATGAGACTAGACATTTCCGAGCCTAGCAGGGTGTTAGCCTGCACGGTCGCTCGTTCATCTCTATTAGAGCGGATCCGTGAGAGGAAATTTGACGATCCTCATTTGCGTGTCTTCAGAGATACCGTACAATGGGGAGGTGCCACGAAGGTAACTCTAGGTGATGCTAGAGTATTGAGATTGCAGGGTCGAGTTTGTGTGCCCAATGTTGAGGGGATTCAAGAGTTGATCTTAGCGGAGGCCCACAGTTCACGGTATTCTATTCACCCGGGCGCCGCGAAGATGTATCAAGATTTACGACAATACTATTAGTGGCGCAGGATGAAGAAAGACATTGTTGCGTATGTCGCTCGGTGTCTAAATTGTTAGCAGGTGAAATATGAGAACCAGAGGCCTGGTGGTGTGTTCCAAAGAATCGAAATTCCCGAGTGGAAATGGGAGAGGATCACTATGGACTTCATTACTGGACTTCCCTTGACTCGAAGGAAATTTGATGCTATTTGGGTCATTGTTGATAGGCTGACCAAGTCAACACACTTCATTCCAGTATCTGTCTCCTACTCATATGAGAGATTACCAGAGATTAACATCAGGGAGATTGTTCGTCTTCATGGGGTGCCGGTGTCTATTATCTCAAATGGGGGTACGCAGTTTACCTCACGGTTCTGGAGAGCGGTCCAGTAGGAGTTAGGTACCCAGGTTCAGTTGAGTACAGCTTTTCATCCTCAGACAGACGGCCAGTCCGAGAGGACTATTCAGATTCTGGAGGATATGCTGCGAGCTTGTGTGATTGACTTTGGTGGTTCATGGGATGAGTTCCTACCACTTGTTGAGTTTACCTATAACAACAGTTATCAGTCGAGTATTCGGATGGCCTCGTATGAGGCATTGTATGGCAGACGGTGTAGATCCCCCGTGGGATGGTTTGAGCCTAGTGAGGATAGATTGATAGGGACTGAGTTAGTTTAGGAGGCCTTGGATAAGGTCAAGACTATCAGGAGAGATTGCGTTCAGCTCAGTCCAGACAGAAGACTTATGTATATCGTAAGGTTTGAGATGTAGATTTCATGGTTGGTGAGCGGGTATTTGCTCCGAGTGTTGCCTATGAAGGGCGTGATGAGGTTCGGGAAGAAGGACAAACTCAGCCCTAGGTATATTGGTCCATTTGAGATTCTGGACCGAGAGGGAGGGGTGGCATACAGACTAGCTCTGCCGCCTAGCTTATCAGCCCTGCATCCATTTTTGCATGTATCTATGCTTCGGAGATACCACGGCGATCCCACACTTGTGTTAGACTTCAGTACTATCCAATTGGACAAGGATTTATCTTACGAGGAGGAGCCGGTGGCCATTCTAGACCGGCAGGTTCAACAGTCACTACCGGAAAATAGGCTTATTGCAACAGCAGGTAAACCGTTGCGATTGATAGGATAACCGTTGCCATAGTTGTATCGGAACGGTTAAGTAACCGTCACATCCGCGCGCGTGCCAATAGACCTACAGCAACGGTTGTGGTAACAGTTTACAGAACCGTGGCTATAGATCAAGCTATTGCAACGGTTTTTCTACTGCCTGAAGGAACGATTATTCAATTAAATTGCAAAGGTTATAAACCGTTACCATATTGTTTATGCAACGGTTGTAAATCGTTACCATATTATTTACTACTGTTACAATATAGTGTATTGTAACGGTTATGTAGACTATTGCAACGCTTGTTTACACCTATTGTAACGGTTTTATTCGCTACCGCAACGGTTTTATTTCTAATGCATCATTTTGTTACATTTTATGGAACGCTTTACAAGACCTATCGGAACGGTTTAGAATGTCTACAGCAACGACATTTATGCTTATTGCAACGGTTCTATTAGGCTATTTTAAACATATAATTGTCATTACCACCTGTAAATATTTGTAATTATAACCTGGAAATTATATAAATAAAAAGATAAAACACTTTATAATCTTTATATCCAATAAGCTAAGAATAACGATAATAGCAAAATGTTTTTAACCCAATTGCATAAGTTTTACAGTTCAACACTTCAAAAGTTAAAGTTTCAAATACTATAACAAAAGACTCCAAGAATATCGACCAACAACTAAAGTTCTTTCTTAAGTAAGGTCTATATCTTCACTATCTCCATCTTCCCTTTCTTCAGTTGCTCCACCCTCTCCACCTTCCCTTTCTTCGGTTGCTCCACCTACAAAAGACAACAAAAATATAAGGAAAACAGCTAATGACTAAATTTTTTAACAAATTACAACAAATGACAGCAGTATTAACCATCAATTACAACAAATTTTAACAAATTATAACAAATGACAACTAGTTATAATAACTTTATTTACTTTGAGATCCCAACATTTGAGGAGTTATTCTCCTTTATTAAAGCACCTAGCTCAGGTACGACCAAGCACTTTGAGGATTCTTCTCCCACACATTTTCAATCTTTTGCATTCAGTTAGTTTCATAAGTCCAATGCATTATAATCACTAGGCGAAATAATGTTCAACTCCTTCAACTAATAGTCCACATTTGATCCTTTCCCTGCATGGAATTGGTGGTGCATAGTCCAACCAATTCCTGAGGATATGGACACGTTACACACTAGCTATCCGTGCAGACTACACCCAACAAATTGTCCCAGATAAATACTGTTTAAGGAACACGACCAACAAGCTGAACCAACAAATTGTCCTAGATATATTGTACAACCATTGCTATATTAAGCCACAGACTGACCAACAAGCTGATCCTGCCACTATAATATAACATTCTGGAAACACTAATCCACAAGTGCAAGAATAAGCACACAACAAGATGTGAAGATAATCTATCATCCATCTGGTTCATAAAAGAAAAATAAAGGAACAAAACGGCAAGTGATTCCTTTCAGTTATTCAACAATTCATGTGGCCAGCAGAAGAAGTAAACAAATAAAAGCAGCACTCCTTAGCTCAAACATAACAGAACATCCCATTACAATTCAAAAGGAACAAGTTTGATTCAATGTTCTGCTAGACAAGCCCGAAATTCAAATCCTTAGTTGATTACCCCCAAGGCTCTTATCAAATTAAGATCACACCAAAATTAAATCATTGGATAATATTAAATCAGAGACAGTAGTGTAGAAAAGCAACAGAAGGAGAAGAAGAAGAAGGAGGAGGAGGACGAGAAGAAGAGTATGTACTAACCTCGATTATTACTCCCAGTAGATAGACGATTGATTATTTGCACAGCAGCTTGTTGTGCCGAGGAAGCATCTCCAGGTGAATGAGCATTGAAAGCTAGCATGATGGGATCAACCCGTAAGTCTGGATTCAGACGCTTAAGTTGTGAAATAATGTTAACTGCAAACTGTAGTTCCATGGCATCTTTTTGTGCATTGAACTTTTCCTGCATTCTTTGTTGCATCCTTTCTTCCATTTCCACCATTTTTTGTTGCAGCATCTCATCGGTAGAACTTGAAGAGGTTCCAATATCTCCCACTTTTCTTTTTAAGGAAGTCTTGGTAACCCCACGTCAGTACAATCTTAGGCGTCCTGGATGCTCAGGTCCCATGACGGACGCAAACGCGTCAACTGATTGACTGCCATCTTCAGTTTCTTGTGTTGATTGTATCCTATCCATTTCAGCCTACAAGACCAAATTGAGTCCATTTTAGATTAGAAAGTATATAAAATTAAGTTAGTAACTAATAATAGACAAATGATATCAACAAACTTTAAATGAGTAACTCATACAATTTTATTAAGAGTATCTGCATACGAGGCCTTGTATACTAGATCAGGCTTTCTTTTTCTGGTAGCCACAAATATATCCTTACTTGATAGTGCTTCAGAATTTTTTTTCTTCTTTTCCTGGTTACATAAAAAGCGGTATAAAATAGTTTAGATTATGCCTAGCAAGTTCATATTTAAAAGAATAATAAGAAAAAACATATCGAACCTCGCATATTATAGCAAAACTTGTTTTACCAGCAGTGTGTGGATATCTCAACTTTTGGCGATTGGCTATGTTGGTTTCTTTCAGTTTCTGCAACAAAAAATAAACATTGACTACATCTGTTAACATGCTGGTAAGCTAACATGCTGGTAGTGAGACATTAACAGAAATAGCTAACATAGTAGTACTACTACATCTGTTGCATATTATTGTTACAAGAAATAGCTAACATGGTAGTACTCTTCCTGTTGTTACCTGTTGGCCAGCCCTATACTTTTTTAACAATTGCACCAGTAGTTTTAGGAGCCATATTTCGATCAGCAATTGTAGTCAATGCAACAGTAGCCTCCAAGCAGAAGTACCAGAAGCAGTTACATAATCTAATGCCCCAGAAACAGACCGAAGGTTTAAATTTTGATAACAAGGTTGGATTTTGATTCCGAAAAATGGAACAGCTCCGTTACGTTATTTATGACTCGCGTGCAAAATTTGAAGACATTCCGGATTGATTCGATATGCTTCGACGCAAACTATAAAAGTTGGAAGATTTGAAAACTCATAATTCGATTCAAGGCACGATTCGAAATTTTTGTGTTGTTTAACGTTGTTTAAAGCCTCGACTAAGTTCGTATTGTATTTTAGGATGTGTCGGTATAATTAGTTAAAGTCCCGAGGGCCTCCGGTGAATTTCGGAAGGTTAATGGAGTTGATTTTGGGATGAGATAGCTGCTGAGAACAAAATCTGCTGCTTCTGGACAACATCTAATGCGACCGCTTCTGTGAGAACTTAGTCGCAGAAGCGCCAATGCAGAAGCGAGGGAACCATCGCAGCAATGACCGGGACAGAGCTGGAATTTGTTAACGATGATTAGATGTATCCTAAGTACTACATCTTGGAATTTGTTAATGAGCTGGAATTTGTTAATGAGAGAACTATTTGTTAATGCAAGAGTTGTTGTGGAGTTAGATGTATCCTAAGTACTAACTGATGTGCTGCTAATTGAACGACTAGATGGTAGCATTTGGGAGCAGAGCATTGACTATGAATGAAAGCCAAAACTCTGCTTCCACTGCCATCAATTTGGTCACCTCTCAAGAAAATGCAAAAGAGAGGATAATTATGTTGAAAAGATGCATCCTGCAAATAAGAAATACAAAGAAGAAGCAGACTAGAACTGAATGGATAGCTAAACAGACAGAAGCAGTTGACACTGAGCAGCAAGACTCTTGAGAACTACAATCAAGCTGAGGTGAAGGACATACATGAACCTCCAGGCCAAACTCATCTTGTAACAAATGGGAAACAGGTTGTTATCCTAGGTGATGATCACCGGCAGGATGATACTGAACCAGACTTTGTGGTCAACTATGATTTGCCAAACAGACATCACTTGTTATCATGTCGATGATAGAAATAATGTATTTCACATATAAATACTGCCCGATAACTGTCAAATTTCACATATAAATCTCGAATTGTACGGTTTATATATGTCAATCCTTCCGTCTGTAACTAACATCAGGCCAAATGCCTTCCTTTTCTCTTCTATTAAGTAATGAAGCTATTAAGTGATTAAACCATTAACAACCAAGTGATCCTCCACCACATTTCTATAGTGCCAATAACGATTACTACACTTTTTGCAAGGGCATAATATTTCATTTCCCTGGGAAGCTCGTTCAAATGCCTTATCAAGAAAATTGTTCACTCCATGGATATACTCATCCGTCCATCTTAGGAGATGCATCCAACTTTTATCTCCATTATCCATTGAAATCCTATATGATAAAATTAAATCAACAAAATTAACCAATAAACCTACATATAATAAGATATTGACCAATGCTTTTTAAGGTGAAAACTCATAAGGAAGAGGAACCAAAAAGAAGTGGGATATTTATCTTTAATTTTAACATGAAAAAATTATTATTTAACTCTTTGACAACATAAAAAAAATCATAAGTTCTGCCCTCCCTCTAAGGAACTTTTGAAATAACAATAGGCAAATGATAGAAGGAATCAAATATTATACTTCACTTTGATATGTCAAGGTTTGGCAGGCAAAATTTGTTTCTGGTTTGTCTATGTATGTGCATTCTTTGATCGATTCAGAGTAGACTAGGAAATATGTCATGCTTCTAAAGTAAAAAAGACAATTATCTAGTAAATTTACATCATATCTTTGTCCATTAACCAATTGACTTTATGACAATTCCCTCAATGGAAAACCAAATGGATTGTACAGAAAGTTTTGTTGTTCTATATTCCACCGTAAAAAATATTATAGTAGTAGATTTTCTACAATGTAGGATAAGATTGAAGTGCAAAACTAATTCGTATGTCCAGTAATCCGGAGGGGTAATAAGATGTTGTTTCTTAATCAATATAATGTCAATACTTTTGACATTGATGCTGTTGCTCAAAGCAATAAAGTTGTTGAAATTTGTATCGATACATTTCTTATGATGTTCGATATTAACATTGAAAAGTTAATACTAGTTAGGATATCTTGTTGTATTAGAGTATATGCTGATACCAATTTCTTTTGGGAAGTTAAAGATGGTATAGTTGCCACCTATGCACAAACAAAAGCATCAATGGAAAAGACCAACTAATGCATATTTTGGTTTAAACTGATACAATGCTTCTCAGTTACGTTTCAGATATTCCAAAATAATGGTTGCTTTTAAGATATTTACAACCTTCTCAACACATTTATTAACGTCAACGACCGGTGGTGTATCTTAACGAAAAAAGATGGTGAATGCCTGTTAAAGTCTTTTTGCACTCTTTTGAAACAAACCTCTAAATAACCTCTACTCCATCAAAACTATCACTAGTTTTCCAACTCTTAGCAAAGTTAACACGTAATTTCTTCTCTTTGGACTGTTTGCTAAGTTTGAAAACGTCAATTTCAGGGTTAACCTTGTCGTACAAATAGATTTCTGCATCTTCATAGATTTCATTGCTAGACATACCATCCCTTTCTTCAATGACTAGAGTAGTAGTGGATGAAAGAGGCTTAAAATAATCATTAAAGGAGAGAAAACACTGTTTCACCAAAAAATAACTGGTTTAACACCACAAAATTAAAAAAAACAAGAAAAAATTGATATTCACAGACCTAGGGTAATCCTACAGCACTAGAGCAATTAGAGAACCTCCATAGATAGATTGAAGAGTTAAGAAAATGGCATCAAAATAACTTACAGGGCTAAAATCACTGATGTTGGATTTATGGATTCAGGGAGAGCCTCAAACTTTCGCTATTTTGAGGAAACTTGCTCAGATGCCTCAACCACTAAATCAACTTTCGCTAAACTTTCGCTACCCTGTGTACAAATCGATTAAACCAACTTCAGAGAGTGCAATAGAGGAATAAGATAGAGAGGAATGAAGAACAAGTCGATAAAATACTTCATACTTGATATCAAGTAAAAATTACATTACTCGGTAATGAAGAACTTCTGAAATTTGGAGATTTGTGCGCAATCGAAATTTGGAGATACGAAAGAGAGGAATGAAGAACTTCTGTTTGCAATGGTCTTTGAGGGGTATTTGAGGTTTGAGCGCCTGTTTCTTCTTCAACGAGCTATTAGGGGTCTTTGAGGTTTGAGCGCAGTCGAAGAACAGAGGTCTTTGAGGTTTGAGCGCAGTCGAAGAACAGAGAGCACTGTTCTATTTTGGGGGTAATTAGGTATAGCTGAAATGTATCCTAATTTTGAGAGGGAAAGGGCAAAAAGGGTCTTTTCACATAATATTATTATTAAAATTATTAAAAAATAAAATAAATAGAAGTTATTTTGGCGGGATTAAAAAAATTTTGAGGGAAAAATAAGGAGGGAAAAAACAACCGTTACAATAGAATTTTTTAGGATAAAAGTGTTCCGGTACATAAATATATTGGAACGGTTTATATAACTGTTACGGCAGATTTTTCTATTGCAACGGTTTTCATACAATGGCAACGGTTGTAGAGCTTAAGTGTGCCAATAACACCTAAATGCTATTGTAAAGGTTATAACCGTTACCATATACGTTCTATGGCAACGGTTTTGGAACTGTTGCTAAATTAACTGATGCCATAGGCCCTTTTTCTGGTAGTGAGTTGAGGTCGAAGAGTTTTCCTTCTATACGTGTTCAGTGAAGGGGTCAGCCTCCTGAGTCTGATATGAGGAGCAGCTACCCACATTTGTTCCCCGACTCAGGTACTTCCTTCTCTTGTCCGTTCGAGGACGAACGGTTGTTTTAGAGGTGGAGGATGTGACGATCCAAGGGTCATCACCTGTTTTCCTCACTTGTTCTGCACTTCCGAGGCCTTGAAAATCTCATTCTATGTTGCCTCGATTTATGTGCATGATCCGGACATGTAGCCTGAAAGATTTTGCGATAGAATATATGAATTCTATGAGAAATTTGAAGAAAAATGATATTAATATTGATATGGTTGACTTCGGTCAACATTTTTGGTAAACGGACCCGGACCCGAGATCGGACGATCCCGAAAGGTCCGTAGGAAAATATGGGACTCAGATATGCATCCGGAGTCAAATTCTGAGGCCTAGAACCTAAGTTATGGATTTTTTTGTGAAATTATTTTTGCTATAATTAATAAAGGAGAATAAACTAAATGACCTTGGTATCGGGCTCGTATTTTGGTTCCGACGCCCAGCACAAGTCTTAAATATTATATATGTGCTTTCTGCAAATTTTGGTGACATTTGGATGTCGTTTGATGTGTTTTAAACCTTGAGTTCCAAATTTGAAAGTTTTGAAACTAAAAAGGATGATAATCATGAACTTGAGGCTTGATTGATAAAAATAATGTTATATTGGCGATGTGATTACACGAGCAAGTTTGTAATATGTTTTAGATGTTGTGTACATGTTTGGTTTGGAGCCCGGGGGGATCGGGTAAAGATTTGATAGGCCATTGGTTCAAATTCTGAAATTTTACACAGCTGGTTTTTCACCGAGCTGGTATCTTCGCAAATGCGAAGATTTTCTCGCAATTGCGATAAGTCCCAGATTAGCCTTGGTTCGCAAATGCGAAGTTGGCAGGGGTGTGCAGTGGTTCGCAAATGCGAACGTAACCTCGCAAATGTGAGGCTTTCAATGATTTGCTTGGCTTCGCAAATACGAAGCTATCATCGCAAATGCAAAGGCCTCTTTGACCCAGCCTTGTTCGCAAATGCGAGCATTATGTCGCAAATGCGATGTTGACAGACCCCAGACCTGATGCGTTCGCAATTGCGAACAAATGTTCGCATTTGCGATATCCGCAGCTCTGCAATTTTATACTTAAACGAATTTTTCAGTTCGTTCTTCATTCTTTCAAAACCCACACACCACACACGAACCCTCAAGAGCAATTTCACTCCAAAGCAATTGTAAGTCACTTTTTACTTAATTCTTTCAATTCCTAACAATATTAAACATGTTTTTCAATAGAAATCAAAGGTTTTCATGGTAGAAATTCTTGTTTTTGAGTAGAACCTAGGGTTTTCATGAATTAGAGAATTGGACCTCGAATTGAGGCCCAATTTTGAAATAAATCATATAATTGAACTCGTGGGGGAATGGGTAACCGGATTTTGGTCTGAACCTCGAGTTTCGACCAAGTGGGGCCAGGGGCATTTTGGGAAAGTTTGGGGTAAACTTTGAGAAAACCATTTGTAAGCATTCAAACTAAGTTATTTAGTATTTATTAATGTAATGGAATCAATTGTGACTAGATTCGAACAAGTTGAAAGCGGAAATTCGGGGTAAAGTTATAGTTGAAGGATAAATTTGGGCTTCAAGGCTAGAGGTAAGTGTTTGTTCTATCCTAGCTTGAGGGAATAGGATTATATGCTATGTGCTATGTGATCGAGTGCGGTGTATGGGTTGTGGTGACGAACATCCATACACTGACGTCTAGCATGACCGTGAGTCGTCGTTGATACTTGTTGTGAGATATTTTAAAGATGAATTGTTGAACCCTTGCCGGGTTGTGGAATTGTACATTGTTCTTCCCTTGCCGGGACTTATTGTGAAGTGAAATATTGTTTTCCCTTGCCGGAACTTTGTTGTGATGATTATTGTGTCCCTTGCCGGGACGGTTCATGATTATTGTCTTCATTCTCTGCCCTTAACTGTGATTGTTATTTGGGTGAGGAAGAGTAATAATGCACGAAGGGTGATGTCGTGCCTTGTTTTACTGTTATTGCACGAAGGTTAATGCCGTGCCTTATTAATGATTATGCACGAAGGTTAATGCCGTGCCTTGTTATTGATTATGCACGAAGGATCATGCCGTGCCTTGTGATTGATTATGCACGAAGGGTAATGCCGTGCCTTGTTATTGAACCATGCACGAAGGATCATGCCGTGCCATGGATGTGAGGATGAGAGTAAAAGCAATAAGGGTGATGCCGTGCACTTTTATTTGCTTATTTGGTGAGGATGAGAGTAAAATCATGAAGGGTGATGCCGTGCAACTATTTGCTATTCCTTGTTTGATATTAACTGTTTCCATTATACTCTGTTTTCCATTGTTAACTTATAATTGTTGTTAACTGATGAGTTTCCCTCTTATGATACTTCTTGTTGAATTTGTTAGTTGATTATTTCTCGTTATTTGTGGTGTACATATATATAGAACTGCACAAGTTTATGTGAGTGTCTGGTCCTAGGCTTGTCACTACTTCGTCGGGATAGGCCAGGCACTTACCAGCACATGGGGTCGGATTGTGCTGATACTGCACTTTTGTGCGTTTTTGCACAGGTCCAGGTTTTGATCAAGAGCAACAGCAGTAGATCCTTGCGTGGGAGTTGAGCATTTCGAGACTGAGGTAGCTTGCAGGCGTCAGCAGGCCCGGCGTGTCTTCCACTTATTTATATTATTTTGCTGTAGTCTCATTGTTCCGAGACAGACATATTTATGTTGTTTTCTTTCAGACCTTTATGTGTAGTATTCAGTAGTAGTTCGTGAGTTGGCGACTCCACGTCTTGGGTAGTGGATTTCAGTGGTGTTTTACCTTGGTACTGCTTATTTCTATTTTGATAAGTCTTCCACATTTACTTAATTAATGTTATGGTACTTGTTGATAAAATTGAGTATGAAATATTGGTAAAAACAGGATAATGTTGAATATAGTGGCTTACCTAGTTACCACGAGTAGGCACCATCACGATGCCGATGTTGGGGAAAAATCCGGGTCGTGACAGTAGCACTATTTTTCATTATCTTCTTTGAATGGATGTAGTTTGATGTATTTCAACCTAAAAGCCTTTTATATTTGTCTCACTCACTAACAAATACCTTTCCATTTTAACAAGGTAATGAAACAACCTTCTTCCATTTTTACATAGCATATGTTAGCATATGAATTATGGGTTTAGCTATGCATGCCACATCATTGGTTTGTCAAGACTTCATTAACGACAACGCTGTCGCAGACAGTACTTTTGTTTTTTCTCTCCTTTTCTAATTCTATACCCATTACATTGGTCGGTATTCTTTATTAATTATAAGATAAATTATTTTTAATACAAAGATTTTGTGTCTTGATTCAATTTTACTTTTTCAGCAATTATAATACATTCAAACTTTTATCACATACAAAATACCAAAAAGCTAATTGCTTAAAAATGTGAATGTTAGGCCTATGCAAGCACGGGCATATCAATCTAGTAGATAAAAAAAAGGAAAATTTTTATAAAGCACATTTTTTGGTCTAATTAGCCATTTATAAATACTCTTTGCTATATTGCGTACCTTTTATATTTTTATACAATGCATTTCATGTATTTAAGCTATTTTATTCATTAATACAACCAAAAATATAGGCGTAAAATCTGGAATTCAAGCTAAGTTTGACATGTATTTAGATGTATTCAAGCGACATTAACATTAAATACAATAACGTATCTGCTCTAAAAATGAAAGAAAATAAAATCACATGATATTCTCCTAATTTAACTCAACGAACTAAAATGATCCCTCATTAATCTATATTTGAAAGATACATAATAAAGATTATAGTTGAATAAAGAGAAATACATATGAATAATACAGTTGAATACAACAAAATACACCTTAATTCATCTGAATAAAACATAGAATACAACAAAAATATAAATGAAAACAGTTGAATAAACTCTTGAATGCAAAAAAATACAACTAACTTTGCTGAATAAAATAGTTGAATACAACTAACTACAACTGAATACAACTGAATACAGTTGTATAAAACACCTGAATATAACTAACTACTGTCGAATAATAGTTACATACAACTAATTAAACCTGAATACAAGTGAATACAGGTGAAAAATACATTCGAATACAACTGAATACAAATAGGTGATTTGGCGATCTAGAGAGAGAAACGACCCTATGGCTTCGTCGGCCAGCGGCCAACCATTAATTCCAGCCGGTCATCCCCCTAACACATCTGCCCAACCTCCTACAACAACTACAAACAATCCCCAGCCCTCAAATCCCACAAACGAAGCCAGGAGCATTTATCACTTTCGAGTTAAAAATCAGAGGATATTCATGCAACTCATGGGGAGCATTTATGCTTATCTCCAGTAGCAGTTCAGTAAAAGGAAATTAAAGGAGAAATTCCAAAGCAATTCTGATAAATTTTGCTAAGACACCCTCATATTAAGCAAATAAAAAGTAATGAAAACCTATGATTACCCGTGAAGAGTTTGAATGTGGGATTGATAATGGCAGATAAATTGAGAATTTGGGTGGGAGAAGAGTTAAGAAACTAGGGTTTGTGGGAGAAGAGAGTCTGGTTGTATGCAAACAGAGAGAGAATGTATTGGGGTTTGCGGATACGCGATAATTATGTGAGATAAAATATAAAAGGGGGGAGAGAAAGATAATATTTAGCATATATGGTGCCTTAGTTGTAGGATGTAATTATATTTAGATTTTATGCTGTAAAGGATAAAAAGTATTTATAGGATATAATATTTTAGGATGATATTTATTTAAAATAAATAGGGTACTAAGGTTTTATATAGGGTGTAAAAAATCCTAGAAATAAATATTATAATCTTTATAATTGAAAAATTATTTGGACTTGTGTTTCTTAGCGATATTGAACAACTGTAGCTAAGCCTTAGTTCTATGTGGGATTTAACTCCGGATTTGTAAACCAAATTATTTTTACAACAACCACTTAATCTTTTTTATAAGACATAGTTAAGCATAATCATGTCACTCCTCAAATATTGCGACGTAGGTAGTTGTTTAATTTCTCAAAACACTTACCAAGTAATAAGTAAGAACAGAAGCTCACGTTTTGGCCTAAATCAACAAACAAAATCCAAATTGTCTAACCTTAGGTCCTTAATTAGGGATGGTTCAGTGAATCAGTGTCAAAGACTCGAAGGATACATTGTTTGTATAAAGAATAACACAAGAAGAAAAAACATACCTACCTCTGACAAAGACTTGGAAATTATAGTTGAAAGGGTCTTAATATTCATCCCATTCACATTATATTTTTAATTAATACGCTTAGGTTGGTGAGCAACATTTATCTAATCAATTATATACACATGCGTTTCCCGTACTTACTGAACTTCGTACGCCTAACTTGACAATACAGAATATCGAGCATTTATTTTTTTACCAAAAAAGGAAATATATTATCGTATATACGCTGTTTTAGTGTATATGAAAGTTTTAATCCAATTTAAGAAAAACGTGTAACTGGCTAACTGCCCAAATTTCAACACCTGAAGTGTATCTTTCCCGGCAGAGACAGCTGTAGACAAAATATTCTTGTTCAATAGGAACATATGTTGAAAGAAAACGTGAAGTATATGTTGTTTTTCTTTTATTTTTTTCAGGAGAAAAGTTGACTGTAGAAATTTTTTAAGAATCTTAACTTTAATTAGGAAATGAGATATTATCAAACACAATTTTCATCAATAAATCATGAAATATATAACAATAAAATAAATTTCTAATTACCCGAAAATTGTGTAACAGATTAAAACCGAATCACGAATTAATTAACTGTCATTGTTTCTATATAGTCTAAATTCAAAGTTAAGATGGAGAATCTGATGATCATAAATCATAATTGGTGACAAAGTGGCGTCCTTTTTTGATAACTGCACTTTTTGTTTTGGTAGTTAGAGTACTATAGTAGGAGTATCTTTTATGCGTCATATCCGAGCAAAAATTGGTATAAAAGTAAGAAAATTACATGTTGCAAACGCGAGAAACATCTACATCATCCCAGCTACTCACTATAGTTAACTGTATCTTTCTCTATTTGACTATTTTCCATGGTGAGTGTGAACAAATTGGTATCTTGCACTAAACATTAGAGAATTTTCTAAGATGACTCGATATGTCATTTTGAATATTAACTTTTAATTTCGTATTTCGAGATATCCATTAGCTTTGTTTGATATTTTTTTATTTGCGTGGATGGCCTGTATCGTTTTTTGAAAAGTTTTTATATGAAAATTTGAAAAACATAGAGGTTATTTTTGGCTTTAAAAATAACTTAAGGTGACTACGATAAATATTTACAAATACGATTTCGGATTGGTGTTTTGACGATTTCGATAAGTTCATGTAGCGATTTTGAACTTGGGGGTACGCCTGGAATTGAAATTGGAAGTCTCTAAATTGATTTGGCTCATTTTGCCGAAAACTAATATTTTAAAATTTTAAAAATTTCCTAAGTTTGATCATGCGTTGACTCCGCAGCTAATGGGATCGCATTTTGATGTTGAAACTTGAAATATTTCTGTATCGTTATTTGAAACTTGTTTGCAAGATTTGATGGACTTCAAATTTGATTTGACGTTATTCGGACCTTTAGAACTGATTCTTAGTTGTTCTTAAATTTACTTTAAAATTTTATTCGTTTGGAGGGTTGATTTATAGATTTAGATATTATTTAGTGATTTGATTGCGCGAGCAAATTCGTATTGTGTGCATGTTTGATTTGAAACCTGACGGTCTGGGGTGAGTTTCGGACGTGTTTTAGATGAGTTTGGTGAGTGTGAAGATAGCTTGTGCACTTTTGTTGCTGGTGTACTACAACAGATCTCACATTTGCAAGTTTGGTTCGCAATTGTGAGCCATCGTTCGCATTTACGAGCATGAGTTGGGTTGGGCGAATCTCGCATTGCGAGAATTTATTTGCATTTGCGAACTGTTGGCTTTATATTTTGCGAAGGAACTAGTCGTATTTATGATCAATGACCACTTGAATATGCTTCGCATTTGTGAAGTTCCCAACCTTATTTGCGATGGTGGTATTTTTGCAATTGCAATCTTTTTTGTTGCATTTGCGACTTCTGCTCTTTTGTGTCAGGGTTCACATTTGCGACTCTTATCTCGCATTTGTGACCCTTATCTCGCATTTGCAATGTTCACAATTGCGAACAAGACATTACAATAGCGACTTGGTAAAAGAGGGGAAAAACGAGACTTCGCTCATTTTATACTATTTTTCAACCCCTAAACACTCTAAAGGCGATTTTCCAAGAGAGTTTTCTTCCCAAAATCATTGGTAAGTGACTCTAATCTATTTTCTTTCAATTAGCCATTACTTTTCATGAGATTTCAACCTCAAATTTAGAATTCCAAGGTAAAAATTAAGGATTTGGGTAGAATTGAAAATTTTTATAAAATTGAGATTAGACCTAAAATTGAGGACATATTTCGAAACAAATCACATAACCGAGCTCGGGAGCGAATTTGTAATCGGGTTTTGGTCCGAACCGATTTTGACCAAGCAGGTCCAGGGTTGACCTTTTAACAAATGATCAAAATAGAACATTTTTCATTAATGGGTAGTTTCTAAAACTTATTTTGAATCATTGGGTCGATATGTGCTAGATTTGATTGGTTTGGGGGCCTTTTCTAACCTTGATTTGAGGGAGTTAGAGAACCTTGAACTACATGTTATGTGAATTATGTGGAAAATAGTGTATATGCGAGGTGACGAGTGTATATACGTTGTCATGATACTTGCTTCCACGTTTTCGTTATTTCATGATATATCTTGTTTCATGCTTTAATTACTACATGTTTTGTTGACTTCTACGCCATAATTTTTACTTGTCATTTAGTTATTTTTGTATTAAATTGTCCATCTCTTCCATGTCCGTGCTTATTTGCTATTTGTCTCTACCTGCTTTACTTCTATATCTAAATTGTCATATGTCTTACTTGCCTTATAGATTTGTAAAATTTTGTTGCCTTCCATAACGTGATTTCACTTGTATAAGTAATTTAAATGTCAAATACAGATAAGTTAGCAAAGTTGAGACATTCGAGTTGTTAGAGATTTTTTGATTATTATGTGATTCTCCATTGCCTCGTACATTTATCCTGTTAATGTAGAAGTTCTTGTAAATTTTTGTTGTTAAATTGTTTATATTGATTGAAATTATTTGTGAAGTGGGTTACATGTCGCAACAGAAATTAAAAGGTAATGAATTGAAATGGCAGAATAAGGACGAATTATGATATTGATGATGATATGGTGGGATTGATTTAAGCGCCATAACAAATTGTATATGTGGTATTTCTTTTTGATTGCTGGATTTGCTTCGGTATTTTGAGATGATTTTATGTGACTTGTTATTTTGGACTCTCTGCTAGTTTGATTTCGAGTTCGTTTTCACGAATTAACTGCTTTACTTTCATTTTCAATTTATTATTATTATTATTATTATTATTATTATTATTATTATTATTATTATTATTATTATTATTATTATTATTATTATTATTATTATTATTGAGTACAGGTTATTGTAAGTGACATGCCTTAGCGTCGTTACTACTTTATCGTGGTTATGCTCGGCACTTACAGAATACACTGAGATTGCTCGAATTCAGTTATTTGTGGAGGCTTGAGCTATAGTTGCACGACGTCTATAGCCCTGAAGTCCCCTTCCATATCATTTTAGATGTTTATTTTGCTTGAAATAATTATTTTTAATCAGACCATTACCTGTAGTATTCTAGACACTTATGTATTCGTGACACCATTTTTTGGAATTGTATTTGGATTACGTCATTTATTAGTTAATCACTTTATTCAGATTAATCGGTTTTGTTGTTATTATATGAATTGAATAGTTGAAAATGGTTAATAAGTACAGCTAATGTTGGCTTGTCTAGCAAGTGAAATGTTATATGTCATCACAATTTGGAAAGTGGAAATTTTGGGTCGTGATATTTTCTCATAATCTAACCTCCATCCACTTTTGTCCCATTCATTTTATTTTAACGATTGCAGTGTCAGAGTCAGTTTTCACGTACTCCATTAGTTTGTCAGTTTGTAATTCCTACCTTGCGAAAGTAGAGAAGCTAGCTATTTCCAAAATACCCTTGGCTCAAGCAAAGCGCAACTATATCGGTGCTTAAAAGAAATAGAGTAGTGAGAAAGCCATGAAACAAAAAGCAGTATCAACATCAAAATTTTAAGATAACCCGTGCAAAGAAACAATATATAGTAATAAAAATGTAAATATAAGAAGATACGGGAATAATACTAAAGATACTAGTATGGCAAATAGATACTGGACTACCTACTAATGTTCCACCCTAATTCTTGCCTTCTACATCTTTCTCTCAATGTTCATATGTAATCACTAAGCTAGAGTTATTTTAATGTCCTACCTAAACACCTCTGCCTAAATTGAGATCTTATAGAAGAAATAGATAAAAATTAAGTTTCAGTAGCAAAGAGATGAAAAAATGAAAGGAACAATACCGCAAGATGAAGGGTGTGTTTGGTATAACGAGAAATATTTTCCGTAGAAAATATTTGCCTGGCGAATAAGTAGTAATCGTATTCATTTTTTGATATTTGGTATGCAAATTAAGTAAAATGACTTCAAGAGTGTTCATAAATATTTTGGATATAATAATTATGAAGCCACAAACTTTCAATCCAACAAACTTCTGAACCCAGATTATGGTCGTATGTACGAGGAATTGGGGGAAAAAGACAGAGAGAAGAAGTTATTCCGGCTGGCCAAGTGAAGAGAGAGGAAGACTCGAGATTTGGACTAAGTAAGATGCATTAAGGACGAAGATGGTAGAGTACTGGTGGAGGATGCCCAGATTAAGAGGATATGGAAGACTTACTTTCATAAACTTCTGAATGAAAAAGCGGATCGTGATATTGTTCTAGACGAATTGGAGAATTATGAGAGTCATCATGACTTCGAGCACTGCAAGCGTATTGAGGTCGAGGAGGTCATGGGAGCTATGTATAAGATGAGTAGGGGCAGAGCGACCGGGTCAGACAAGATTCCAGTGGAATTTTGGAAGTGTGCAGGGAGAACATGTGTGAAGTGGTTGACTGGGCTGCTTAATGTTATTTTTAAGGCGAAGATGATGCTAGATGAGTTGAGGTAGAGTATGGTGGTTCCATTGTATAAGAACAAAGGTGATATCCAGAGTTGTAACAACTATAGGGGTATCAAATTACTGAGTCATACTATGAAAATATGGGAGAGAGTGGTTGAAGCGAGTGTGAGGATGACAATGTCTATATCTGATAACCAGTTCAGCATCACTGAAGCTATACACCTTGTTAGGAGGTTGGTGGAACAATACAGAGAGAGAAAGAAGGATCTGCACATGGTATTATTGACCTAGAAAAAGCGTATGACAAAGTTCCTAGAGAAGTTCTCTGAAGATGCTTGGAGGCAAAAAGTGTGTCTGTTCCTTATATTATGGCAATTAAGGACAAGTATGATGGGGCTAAGACTCGTATTAGGACAGTAGGAGGCAACTCCGAGCATTTTCCAGTTGAAATGGGGTTACACCAAGGCTCTACACTCAGTCCGTTCTTATTCTCCCTGGTGATGGATGCGATAACAAACCATATACAAGGGGAGGTGCCATAGTGCATACTATTCGCCGATGACATAGTTCTGATTAATGAGTCATGAGCTGGTGTTAACGAGAGATTAGAATTCTGGAGACAAACTTTTGATTCTAAGGATTTCAAGCTAAGCATAACAAATACGGAATACCTCGAGTGTAAGTTCAACGCTGAGTCAGGGAAAGTGGACGTGGATGTGAGGCTTGAGTCACAAGTTATCCCAAGTAGAGGAAGCTTCGAGTAACTTGGTTCGATTATCCGCAAGGGAGGGGAGATCAATGAGGATGTCACACACCATATTGGGGGTAAGATGGATGAAGTGGAGGTTAGAATCTAGAGTCTTGTATGACAAGAAAGTGCCAACGCTACTTAAAGGTAAGTTCTACAAAGTGGTGGTTGGACTGACAGTGTTCTATGGGGCTGAGTGTTGGCCTGTTAAGAACTCACATATACAAAAGATGAAAGTAGCAGACTGAGGATGTTGAGGTGGATGTACGGGCACACTACCATGGAGAAGATTGGGAATGATGATATTCGAGAGTAGGTGTACGTGGCCCCCATTGATGACAAGATGCAGGAAACGAGGCTCAGATGGTTCGGGCATGTACAAAGGAGAAGCCAAGATGCTCTAGTAAGGATGTGTGAGCGGAAGCTTATGGAAGGCACGACAAGAGGTAGAGAACGGACTAAGAAGAATTGGGGAGAGATGATCAAGCAGGATGTAGCGATGCTTCAGATTTTTGAGGACATGACACTTGATATGAAGTTGTGGAGGTCGAGTATTATGGTTGTAGCAAGGAGGTAGTTGAGTCTTGCGTTACTTTGTAACTTTGTGAGCCTAGTAGGATAGGGTTGTAGCAAGGAGGTAGTTGAGTCTTGCGTTAATTTAATTTGTCTAAAATTAAATTGCTCTTTATTTATCAAAGGAGAAAATCACTATACAAAAATGGTCAATGTTAACTCTGAATTATAACTATCTAATGTACATGAGAATCGAATCAGTAACTACTTTTTATTTTGTTTTCAAATAACGAATTTATACTAATATTCGAGTTACCTATGAACTAAGAAATTAAGAAGTAATTTAACTATGTAAAGCATGATTAACTAAACAGTTCAATTACTTACCTACAATATTCTGATTATCTAAGGCTAAATGAGTTGTTCACCGATGCACAGTTACACTACTGATTTTACTACAAATTGAGCCCATTTGATATCACAAATCCAGTCTTAATTAAGTTATTACTTCATCTGACCGTTTTCTCTTTTAAACTTGTTCACATCTAGATACCGATCTACAGATCTGATTAACTATGTGAACAGGATTGATATTACCACTGTGAGCATTATTGTTATCGATTCAGGTTATGGTTATTTAGCTTGTTTTATGAGTTTTACCTACTTAACTATGTGATCTACTATTGCGACTACACTCATACTATTTTACTATCTATTACATTATTTTTGTTCGACTTCTTACTTATACATACCAAACTATACTAATGAATTACAAATCTAACTGATGCTAAACAACTAATTAGAAAAACAAAGGCAAAATGCTGAAGACAATCATAAATTTAAACTTGAACTTCATTTCACTCAGCTTCAATGTTACATAGCTACAAACAGACCTGATTCAGCAAAGTAGATCAATGAGTTCTAAGGGAAAATAGAAATAAGCACAGTAATAGACTCGACAGGCAAATGCAACAGCGTGGAATTGAGTTCCAAATGAGCGAAATAACACAGCAATCAACAATTGAAAACCCAGCAGAAAACGAGCAGAAATTTCGAAAACAAGCTCCAACAGTAATTTCCACTCGAAATTAGAGAACACTATTTGCTATTTCAATGTATTTCACTCTAAATTTTTCTATGTGAAAAACCAGCCCTTAATCAGTCTTAAAAGAGGGTATTTATAGGTGAAGATAGGTAGAATTTTTGGGGGGAAAGAGTAGGGAATAATCCCATTTCCCTCCCCTCTTCATTTACCAAATCTACACTTTACACCCCAAATCAGTTACAAGATCCCTTCCAGCATGTGCTGGAAGATTCTTTTTTATTCTATTTTGCGGTTTTTACTAAGGTACCCCTACTTGTTATTATTTTTTACTGATTTGCCTTTTCAATGAGACAGTTATGCCCTTAAATCTCTGCAGAATTGCAGAAATCAGGAGCACAAATGTCTCCTATATCCCTATATGCTCTATTTAATCTACCAATTTATCATTTCAAGTTCCTTATATGCCCTTAAGGGCATTGCTGAATAACCCGACCTACCTAGGTCAAGTTTTCAGGGTTTTAACTCTTATTTAACTAATGGCTAGTCTTTTTATTAGTATTTAAGGACTGGCCACATTTGACTTAAGAACTTATATCAATTTTATCCACTTTGTTTCATTTTTTGTTAATTAAGCTAAATTGCAGGACTAGCCTGCTTTATTGTCCTATTAAGCTATTTAAAACTTAACCAATCCCAAAGTTGGGCTTGGATTTGCCATTTCAAAGCCCATTACTAAATACAGGGCTGGCTAAGATTTTTGCAGGCCTAGCCACCTGTGATTATGGCTTAATTAGGGCCTTAGTAAGTCTAAATTTTCAGACTTAAACCAATTATTACACAACTAGCCTACTTAAGTGTTGGCCAGTGTGTGAGAGGCTTGACAGAGTAGATCAATTACAAAATTGACCACTCTTGGTCACTTATTAAACTTATAGCCTATTTCTTTTTTCAATTTCAACCTTATCCTAAGACACACACTACATGTTTTCAAAATTAACCACTTATGAGTCTTAATTCTATTGCAGCTATAACAAAATCACCTAGGTATGATAGGCATTAACAGTGTTCATACTAACACAAAGCCATTACAAACATAGCCATTTTCAACAAATAATTGCACACATAGCCAAATGAAATCAAATTTGTTCATCAATTAATCAAAACTTAGAGAAATGGTTGAGTATTGTTGAATCTCAATCAATTAGACTTACAAACTTAATTTTCATAGCAAAGTGTCAATTAACATTAAGCAGGCTTAGTTAAAAACTTCTTTATGCTAAATGAATCACTGAAAAACCCAAATCATACTTAAGGTTTATTGACATAAACACATAAGTACAAAGCCCATAAAGCAGTAAAGGGAAGAAGACATGGTCTACCTAGATCAAAGAATAACAAAACTAACACAAAATAGTTCTAACAGAGTAGACAAAAGATGATAAGAATCAGAACAACTAGACTAGATTTTTCAAAGACCAACCCTAGTCTAAAACATGCGAGAAACAGATAAGGTGAAGAAGAACAGATTTCTTACACAGAAACGTCATGGAGAACAAACAGAAAAATCCCTAATTTAAAACAAGAAACATCGAAGATAAACAAAAAATGAAGAAGAACAAATCTTTAAACAGGAAAAACAATGGGGAACCAAATGAGAAAATCCCTAATCTAAAACATGCGGTCTAATAACATAAGAAACAATCATTTGAAGATAAACAAAAAGTAAAGAAGAACAGATCTTTAAATAGGAAAAACAATGGAGAACAAACTGAGAAAATCCCTAATCTAAAACATGCAGTCTAATAACATAAGAAACAATCATTTGAAGATAAACAAAAAGTAAAGAAGAACAGATCTTTAAACAGGAAAACAGACAAACAAGAACTTTCCAAAGACTAAAAAAAAAACCTAGTTTTATTCGACTATCTTTATCAGGAGAAGCTTGTTAAACAAACAGAAGAAATAACAAAACAAAAACAAGAAAACAAGAAGAAAATAGCAAGTAAAGAGGGAGGGGAAACTTAGCTCGCAGGGCCTGTCCCCTGAGCTTCATATTTCCCTCTCTTTTTCCTTCTTTTCATTTTTTTATTTCTTTTCTTTTTTCTTTATTTTCTTTTTCTGATTTTTACCAGACTTCAAGATTAAGTCTTTTTGGGGTTTTCTGGTTTGGGATGGGTATTTTAGGGAGGGAAAGGTGGGATTTTTTGGGTGGAGGTTTGTTTGAGTCACCGGAGTTAGGGTTCCGGCGACTTTCTTTCAAATATTCGAGGAGATGGAGGAAGATTCGAGGAAATCAGGGATAGGGGGTGATAGATAAGGTCAAAAGGGTTCTGTGATGTTAGTTTGGGGTGGGTTCTCATTGTTTGGGTCACCGGAGATGAACTCCGATGACCGGAGTTTCAAGAAAGAAAGGAGTTCTTGGGGTTTCAGAGGTTTTTGGTTATGGTTTGTGGTGAGGAAGATGATGAGAGAAGAAGAGGAAGAAAGGGTGACCGGAGACCACCATGAGAGGCGGCAGTCTCCATGGCCGGTTGAGGTTGCAGAGACGAAGAAGATGAAGAAGAAGGGAGAGAACAGGGCGGCTAGGGTTTGCAAGTGTGTATAATGGCCGGTCTTCAACGAGACACTGGCCTTATATACTCGTGGATGCTGAGGTGATCTTGGCCATTGGATCATTGATGATCAACGACCAAGATTGGTTATCACCCAAATGACACCGTCTTGTTTTAAATGAGACCAATGGCCTCTTCCGTTAGATCAATTGGCCTGGACGGCTGAGATCAATTCTCAAAATTAATTAACCAATTAATAATCCCTTAATTCTCTCAGCCGTTGGATTTCTGAAATAAACGGTTGAGATCACCATTAACCAACGTACTGGACCGGCTCTCTTTGGGCTATGCATTTGGGCCATTATTTCAGGACCAAATTGGCCCAATGCTATTGTATTTGTATTTTTTTTTGATATTTTAATTATTTTCAAACAATTTCTTTTTGTATTTTTAGTTTTTCCTTTTTGTATTATCTAAAATACTTTATTTCCTAGCTTCCCTAATTTTCTAACATTTTTTGGTAATTTTCTACTATTTTTCTATATTTTTCGCTATTAATGCTATTTTTGTGGATTTTCCTCTTAAAGACTAATTAATTCAAAAATGCGAGTATTTCTCCTATTTTTAAGTTTTCTAATTATTGTATCTAATTTCAAAAAAATCATCCAATTACACTCAATAAATATTATTTATTTTAATTTTGGAATTTTATTTGCCTAATGCAAAAATCACGTGCTCACAGCTGCCCCTCTTTGCTCGGGAACACGAAGAGTTTCAGTGCAAACACAAGTGAGCAGTAATGGGAGATTTTTGCGCACTGGCATATTTCGTAAGAAGCATTTTTGAAAACCTTTTGACCGCACCCTGCTTTAGAGGTTGCCTACATATCCCGGGCTAAACAGGAATCAGGTCAGTGTAGTTCGGGAAGGTCTGGCAGTTAGAAACTACCAGACTTACTATTGAATTGGCACGGTTGAGACTTGCTGACCTACTCCTTATTACGCTGAGGGGAGGGGGGGTAAAATGTAAAACGAAGAAGTTATTCTAAGCTATAATTCTACGAGTTACAATTGCTCCTATCTAACTTCTTGTCTCTTTATTCTTCTTTGTCTTTTTTTCCTTGATTTTCTTTTCCTTGCTTCCCCCTATTTGTTTTTTGATTTTCGATGGTAATTCTTGCCTTCAAACTGATACCTGCTCAAAATAAAACAAAAACAACAAACATTTCCTTTTGCCCCAGTATAGGCTCTTCATGTTACGGTGTTACTCATGTTAGCTAACACAAATAAAAATTGCAGAAATTAAAATTGCAGAAATGTATTTCCTTATTTTCCAGGTGGGCGCCTGAACAGAAATTAAAATTGCAGAAATGTATTTCCTTGTTATACAGGTGGGCGCCTAAACAGAAATTAAAAATTGCAGAAATGTATTCCCTTGTTATATAGGTGGACGCCTCAACAAAAATTAAAAATTGCAGAAAAGTATTCCCTTGTTATCCAGGTGGGCGCCTGATGCATGAAATGCGAAATGCAGAAAAGTATTCCCTTATTATCCAGGTGGGCGCCTGATGCATGAAATGCGAAATGCAGAAAAGCATTCCCTTGTTATCCAGGTGGGCGCCTGATGCATGAAATGTGAAATGCAGAAAAGTATTCCCTTGTTATCCAAGTGGGCGCCTGATGCATGAAATGCGAAATGCAGAAAAGTATTCCCTCAGTTCGATAACTGGGGTATGGATTTAGAAGCTGATACCTCCTCGCTGTTTTTGTATTTTCCTAATTGATTGATTTTCATCCATGGATTCCTCCACTTATTACTAAACTTCTCTTTTTAGTAATTTTTATTTTCCACATTGGTCACATTCACTTTAAAGTGATTAATGACGATTTGTTCCTGTCTAAATCACAAAACAAAACTTATTAGATATAAGCTGCTGGCAACTGGCATCTGCCGCCCCTGCCTCTTATTGCTTTCCTCTTTTTGCTTCACTTTCGCTGTGCGCTCTTTCAGTTAACTATTTTTTGCAAGCTCTTTTTTTTGTATTTTCTTGTTTTTCATCTTTGTTTTTCTTTTCTTTTGGCTCGGTTTGCCAAACTCCTTTATATCTTTTCCACCCCCTTTTTCTTTCTTTTCTGATCTAGTGTTATTTCAACTTTTATCATCAGAAGCTGGTAGTTAGCTTTCAAGGACAAATAATGAAATGGAGAAAAAGGGTAAGGGTATTTTGGAGAAGTGGTAGAACTTATCTGAGTATATCGACTGATTTCATTGACCGTGCCATGTATTTAAACTCCGACCCAGTTCGTTCAATCCATTATTCTGACTCCAAATTTCTTACAACCCAAACCAACTCTAATTTTTGTTGCTTTTTCTCTTTTTTTTATAATAAACCTCGCAATCGCCTTATGGTGCCATGAAAGGTTTTCACCAATAAGACTCTCTCATTTATTTTCTCTCATCCTCACAGTCACCCTGTAGTGCCGTTAAAGCTTTTCACTGACAAGACTCTCTCATTTTTATTTCACTCGATGTCACAGTTGCCTTGCAGTGCCGTTAAAAGTTTTCACTGACAAGACTCTCTCATTTTTATTTCTCCCAATATCACAGTCGCCTCATGGTGCCGGTTAAGGTTTTCACCGATGAGACTCTCTCATTTTTTATTTTCCATTTTTACTTTTTGTCTTTCTATTTTTCTGCACCACTGATGTTGTCCAATGTACCGATCTTCCTTTATTCACATTGCATTTTGTTATTTTCTTGAAATTGATTAGAAGGTCTTTCTTTGGACTGTAACGTGGCTTTTGGATGGGTTAAGAAAGAAAAGTATAAGAGGCTCAAAACTTACGAGGGTTTAAAAATATTTACAACTCTCGGAAACATAAAATATAACTTCTGCCCTAGTTTCAATATGTGGGGAATTTTTGGATTTTTCCTTTGTTGTGACTGAACCTCGGAGAGGCTGATTCCATGGTTTTAGCACGGTCGCTCAACCGTCGTTCTCAATCTTATTTTACTTGTTATAAACTTTAACAATACGTATGTGTTTTCAACTTTAATATTTTAAGAATTACGACGTTGCGAAAACATATTTTCGAGTCACACCGCAACCAGTACGCTTGTGACTTTTAATACATTTCGGCTTCGCCGGGATTTGGAATTCGAGTCGCCCCAAGTGCACACTCGTATTTAAGGAAAGTATATTAAATCGTGCCTAAATAACGTCTAGCGGCTTTTAAGTCTTTTAGGAGAAGCTATGAAATTCGCTATTAGCTTTCCCGAATCTACTCGCATATCTTACTTCATTTCCCCACAATTTGGTATCGTGTGAGGCTCATCCCGGTTAAATATTATAGTCCAACCTATTGTATCACTATGTTTTTCTATTCTTGTTTTTCCCTTAGTTATTTACAATCAACTATAATTTCATAATCGAATCCAGGCCATTATTATTTCCATTATTGGGCCTGGGCTTCCACATCCATACTTAATAAATTATTAAATCTGTCCGGGTCTTAGTGATCCAGACTGGCTTTGGGCCTTTGTTCAGTAGCCCACTTAGCTTTCGACTATAGTCCAGGCCTGCGTCGTGTATTAGGCACAAACCAAATTGAAGTAACAGTAATGAAAGTAAAAATGAACTCATAACAGATCAAACATATTGAAATGAGAATGAAATTAAATTGCTCTTTATTTATCAAAGGAGAAAATCACTATACAAAAATGGTCAATGTTAACTCTGAATTATAACTATCTAATGTACATGAGAATCGAATCAGTAAATGCTTTTTACTTTGTTTTCTAATAACGAATTTATACTAATATTTGAGTTACCTATGAACTAAGAAATTAAGAAGTAATTTAACTATGTAAAGCATGATTAACTAAAGAGTTCAATTACTTACCTACAATATTCTGATTATCTAAGGCTAAATGAGTTGTTCACCGATGCATAGTTACGCTACTGGTTTTACTACAAATTGAGCCCATTTGATATCACAAATCCAGTCTTAATTAAGTTATTACTTCATCTATCTGTTTTCTCTTTTAAACTTGTTCATATATAGATACCGATCTACATATCCGATTAACTATGTGAACATGATTGATATTACTACTGTGAGCATTATTGTTATAGATTCAGGTTATGGTTATTTAGCTTGTTTTATGAGTTTTACCTACTTAACCAAGTGATCTACTACTGTGACTACACTACTACTATTTTACTATCTATTACATTGTTTTTGTTCGAATTCTTACTTGTACATACCAAAATATACTAATGAATTACAAATCTAACTGATGCTAAACAACTAGTTAGAAAAACAAAGGCAAAATGTTGAAGACACTCATAAATTTAAACTTGAACTTCATTTCACTCAGCTTCAATGTTACATAGCTGCGAACAGAGCATCTACCTGATTCAGCAAAGTAGATCAATGATTTCTAAGGGGAAATAAAAATAAGCACAGCAATAGACTCGACAGGCAAATGCAACAGCGTGGAATTGAGTTCCAAATGAGCAAAATAACACAGCAATCAGCAATAGAAAATCCACCAGAAAACGAGCAGAAATTCCGAATACAAGCTCCAACAGTAATTTCCACTCGAAATTAGAGAAAACTATTCGCTATTTCAATGTATTTCACTTTGAATTTTTCTATGTGAAAAACCAGCCCTTAATCAGTCTTAAAAGAGGGTGTTTATAGGTGAAGATAGGTAGAATGTTATGGGGGAATGAGTAGGGAATAATCCCATCTCCATCCCCTCTTCATTTACCAAATCTACACTTTACACCCCAAATCAGTTACAAGATCCCTTCCAGCATGTGCTGGAAGGTTCTTTTTTATTCTATTTTGGGGTTTTTTACTAAGGTACACCTACTTGTTATTATTTTTTACTGATTTGCCTTTTCAATGAGACAGTTATGCCCTTAAATCTCTGCAGAATTGCAGAAATCAGGAGCACAAATGTCTCCTATATCCTTATATGCTCTATTTAATCTACCAATTTGCCATTTCAAGTTCCTTATATGCCCTTAAGGGCATTGCTGAATTACCCGACCTAGCTAGGTCAAGTTTTCAGGGTTTTAACTCTTATTTAACTAATGGCCAGTCTTTGTATTAGTATAAGGACTGGCCACATTTTACTTAAGAACTTATTTCAATTTTAGCCACTTTATTTCATTTTCTGTTAATTAAGCTAAATTGCAGGACTAGCCTGCTTTATTGTCCTATTAAGCTATTTAAAACTTAGCCAATCCCAAAGTTGGGCTTGTCTTTGCTATTTCAAAGCCCCTTACTGAATACAGGGCTGGCTAAGACCTTTGCAGGCCTAGCCACCTGTGATCATGGCTTAATTAGGGCCTTAGTAAGTCTAAATTTTCAGACTTAAACCAATTATTACACAACTAGCCTACTTAAGTGTTGGCCAGTGTGTGAGAGACTTGACAAAGTAGATCAATTACAAAATTGACCACTCTTGGTCACTTATTAAACTTATAGCCTATTTTTTTTTTCTTTCAATTTTAAACTTATCCTAAGACAAACACTACATGTTTTCAAAATTAACCACTTATGAGTCTTAATTCTATTGCAGCTATAACCAAATCACCTAGGCATGATAGGCATTAACAGTGTTCATACTAACACAAAGCCATTACAAACATAGCCATCTTCAACAAATAATTGCACACATAGCCAAATGAAATCAAATTTGTTCATCAATTAATCAAAACTCAGAGAAAAGGTTGAGTATTGTTGAATCTCAATCAATTAGACTTACAAACTTAATTTTCATAGCAAAGTGTCAATTAACATTAAGCAGGCTTAGTTAAAAACTTCTTTATGCTAAATGAATCACTGAAAAACCCAAATCATACTTAAGGTTTATTGACATAAACACATAAGTACAAAGCCCATAAAGCAGTAAAGGGAAGAAGACATGGTCTACCCAGATCAAAGAATAAACAAACTAACACAAAATAGTTCTAACATAGTAGACAAAAGATGATAAGAATCAGAACAACTAGACTAGATTTTTCAAAGACCAACCCTAGTCTAAAACATGCTAGAAACAGATAAGGTGAAGAAGAACAGATTCCTTACACAGAAACATCATGGAGAACAAACAGAAAAATCCCTAATTTAAAACAAGAAACAACATTCGAAGATAAACAAAAAATGAAGAAGAACAGATCTATAAACAGGAAAAACAATGGAGAACCAACTGAGAAAATCCCTAATCTAAAACATGCGGTCTAATAACATAAGAAACAATCATTTGAAGATAAACAAAAAGTAAAGAAGAACAGATCTTTAAATAGAAAAAACAATGGCGAACAAACTGAGAAAATCCCTAATCTAAAACATGCAGTCTAATAACATAAGAAACAATCATTTGAAGATAAACAAAAAGTAAAGAAGAACATATCTTTAAATAGGAAAATAGACAAACAAGAACTTTCCAAAGACTAAAAAAAATAAAACCTAGTTTTATTCGACTATCTTTATCAGGAGAAGCATGTTAAACAAACAGAAGAAATTACAAAACAAAAACAAGAAAACAAGAAGAAAATAGCAAGTAAAGATGGAGGGGAAACTTAGCTCGCAGGGCCTGTCCCCTGAGCTTCCTATTTCCCTTCTCTTTTTCCTTCTTTTCATTTTTTATTTCTTTTTTTTCTTTATTTTTTTTTCTGATTTTTACCACACTTCAAGATTAAGTCTTTTTGGGGTTTTCTGGTTAGGGATGGGTATTTTAGAGAGGGAAAGGTGGGATTTTTTGGGTGGAGGTTTGTTTGAGTCGCCGGAGTTAGGGTTCCGGCGACTTTCTTTCAAATATACGAGGAGATGGAGGAATATTCGAGGGAAATCAGGGGTAGGGGGTGATAGATCATGCCAAAAGGGTTCTGTGGTGTTAGTTTGGGGTGGGTTCTCGTTGTTTGGGTCACCGGAGATGAACTCCGATGATTGGAGTTTCAAGAAAGAGAGGAGTTCTTGGGGTTTCAGGGGTTTTTGGTTATGGTTTGTGGTGAGGAAGATGGTGAGAGAAGAAAAGGAAGAAAGGGGTGGTCGGAGACCACCATGAGAGGTGGCAGTCTCCATGGCCGGTTGAGGTTGCAGAGACGAAGAAGATGAAGAAGAAGGGAGAGAATAAGGCGGCTAGGGTTTGCAAGTGTGTATAATGGCCGGTCTTCAACGAGACACTTGCCTTATATACTCGTGGATGCTGAGGTAATCTTGGCCGTTGGATCATTGATGATCAACGGTCAAGATTGGTTATCACCCAAATGACACCGTCTTGTTTTAAATGAGACCAATGGCCTCTTCCGTTAGATCAATTGGCCTGGACGGATGAGATCAATTCTCAAAATTAATTAACCAATTAATAATCCCTTAATTCTCTCAGTCGTTGGATTTCTGAAATGAACGGTTGAGATCACCCTTAACCATCGTACTGGACCGGCTCTCTTTGGGCTAGGCATTTGGGCCATTGTTTAAGGACCAAATTGGCCCAATGCTATTGTATTTGTATTTGTTTTTGGTATTTTAATTATTTTCAGACAATTTCTTTCTGTATTTTTATTTTTTCCTTTTTGTATTATCTAAAATACTTAATTTCCTAGCTTCCCTAATTTTCTAATATTTCTTGGTAATTTTCTACTATTTTTCTATATTTTCCACTATTAATGCGAATTTTGTGGATTTTCTTCTTAAAGAATAATTAATTAAAAATGCGAGTATTTCTCCTATTTTTTAATTTTCTAATTATTCAAACACTCACAATGTATCTAGTTTCAAACAAATCATGCAATTACACTCAAAAAATATTATTTATTTTAATTTTAGAATTTTATTTGCCTAATGCAAAAATCACGTGCTCACAACAGTAACCTTATGGTTATTGTGAGGGCTTAATCCCCACCAACTTTTATCACAAGGATTATTACGAGACCATGATTCAACAAGTCTAGAAGGATAATTCACAAGAAGCAAGCAGAAAAAATCTTGAGCAAACAGAAGCAAACATATTGAGCAAACAGAACAATTAACAACAAGCAAAGTAGCAAATAGAAGACAGAACTGGTGCGATTGACTGAAACAAACAAAAGCAATAATAATCTTGAGCCAAAACTTATACGATGAGGGAGTATGGCGGACAAGCGGAGAACTGGTGGTGAGACTCTTGACTCTTGGGGGTTGGGGTTGCGGCGAACTAGGGTGACTCGAGAGCACTGAACTCTGAAGACTGAGTGAACTGTGAAGAGGGAAAGAGAATTAGGAAAATAAAACCCTAGTATATACTTAAGGGTAAATTAGTAAATTATTTAATTCTTATTGGGTTATCGATTTTACCCAATAACAAAAAAGCAAACCGAGACCAAACCGATAACCCAATAATTTTTTTTTACCCGTTACTGAACCGTTAACCCAATAACCCAATAAAGAATTAACGGTCCAGGTTATCGGTTTGAACCGATATATGCCCACCCCTAGTTGAGAAGGAATTTTGGGAAATATTTTATTTCTCTTGATAAGGAAAATATTTTCCTTCAATTGGAGGAAAATAAGTTCATAAAAATAATTTCCAAAAAATATTTTAGGCCAATCAAACATAAGAAAATTAAAAAATATTGGATCTTTGTACCAAACACACCCCAAATCAAACTTTTTTTTTTTTTTGGGTGATGTGCCTTGAGGTGCTACATAATGCATTTACTCATTAGGGATAGTAGGACGGAAAGGCAAGTTATGGATCTTAAATCCCTCTCATGTATCAAAATAATAAGAGCTAGCTTAAGATTAAATTAGGGTTTGGTTTCTCGCTTGTATTGTTCTAGAATCTATGTTACTCTTTTGCTGGTTTAGGCATGTTTTAAATGTTGTACTCTTTAAATGAAGGATTATTTTTCTTCTTTTGATTAACAGAAAATGAAAGAAACCATTGGGAAAAAAGAGAAAGCAGAACATTCAGCAATTATCATTTATGATACTTCTCTTATTTCCTTTAAAATTCATTATGAAATAAATATGTTCCAATTTATAAAACGTTGATGAACTATTAGATTCGCAGTTAGCATTGTCATCATAGTGGACAGAAAATCCAGTCACCAAACTAATGACATGCGGTGGTTCGTTAATACATTCTCTCTTTTTTTTCTTTTTTCTTTTTTGTTGTAGATGCAGACGTCGGCACGAGTTAATAACATAATTATTGGGAAACTAAGCCTTAAGTAGTATTTTGTTTCTAATCCGGAGTGGAGCCGACTAAAGTAATTGTAACATTTAGAGGTAAAATGCTCTCGACTCTATACACGGCGCGATTTTAAAGTCTCTTTGTCAAAGAAAGGCCACCCACAACCTTGGCTTTTTAGAGAACCCCGCCCCTGTGTCGTAGGATATTCCGCTCGGCAATTCACCGGATGGGTTTGTTTAATTCTTCTTTCAGTTTCGAGTGTCTTCTTGGATAGTTATAGCAGCCCATAGGCGCGAGATGTACTTTGTGGTGGGGGAGGGGGGCCCCCGGACATAGTCCTTTCAGGCAGTGGCCGTTTAGTCCATGGACCATTAGATGGTCGGTGCAAGGCCGGGAATTGGAACACATTGATTCCGCTCGTTCCCGTCCATCACTTCAGGGCCTGTCCCTCAGTGTGGTACTCTATACTGTCGGGCGGCGAAACTTACACTTGTTCATTAATTATGACGGTTCACTAGGATCTCTTTCCTCCTCCCTTTTCTGCTCACTCGTAGGGGTCGGGACCCCCACAAAGGGGGAGGGAGCCGACTGAACATCTCAGCCATTGACGGAAATTTCGCCTGCATCGGATCCCTAATTCTTGTTCACCCCGGATGATCGTGTTGGGTGAATTGTGACTTCATATGATCGTGTTCTACAAATTCTTTTTGGGAAGCTTTAAATATTTTATGAAAGTTAAAGTATGCTACTGTTCCAAATTTCGAATTACTATAAGTTTTAAATTAAAGCTGCCCGGCTAGCAGACTCAGTCAGTCAATCAATTTAACTATTTTATATCCTCAAACAAAATTAATTAGATCCAACTATAGGACTTTTCTGAAATCTATCTAATCTATTCAGTTTCAAATTTAATTTACTCATCTTTTACCAGACACAATCAATTTGTTCTTTCTATTGAATAAGTCAATGTTGCAATTGAATTAATTAGGATAGCTGCCTTCGTGGGTTGCCCAAATTATTTTATGTTGGTAAGGTTCGACTGATTCATTTTCAGTATATTCATCTCTATTTCCTCCCCTTCCTCTGAAATACCTCTATGTAATTTAAAAAAAATAGGATTTGAATAATGTTCGTTGATAGTCAATGAATTTTAAGCTGTGATAATAGGTTAGAAATGCTAATCAAGAAATTTACTTATAATTATCCATTAAAGTGACTTGAGCACGTAAACGCTTTTTACACTTCATTACATATATATATGTGGCGTTATAGAATTATTTACACAATGAAGACATGAATTTTTTGGTAAATATTAGTACTTGATAATCTGGTAGAATAATAACTAATCTTTTACAATAGTGTTGATCAAATTCTTAAACGATTAATATATATATATATATATATATATATATATATATATATATATATATATATATATATATATATCGAGATAAGTTGAAGAGAATACTGCCTTACCGTGGTTAAACCATTAAACCTTCGTAAGAACAAGTTCACTATATGTTATTTCACGTGCTTTTAATTTTTCTCTACAGAGGATAACTTTAATCAATTACTTAATTTAATATTTCAAATTGGAAAAAAGCTGCATGCTTATTTGATCTTGTCCTTTCAATTATAAAAGTTTTCATAGAGCAAGTTGTATCCATTTATCTTACGTATTCTTGAAATAATTAATACAAGCATGCAGCTAATATACAAACATGCACGTAAAAAATACTATTTACATAATTTCTAGGAAGCGGTGTAAAATTACGTTGACCAGAACTTGTGTAGCCACCCCTCACCAACCCAATCCATTAAAGCATTATTTTGCAAGTGGACTAAGCCTTCATATTTGAATTCAAACCTGTCAAACCCACAAAAAAATATTGGAAATATATTTTTAATATATTTGGCTTTGATAATCTATTACAATTTCAAGACAAGAATAGTGGAAATCCATCATAAATGAAATAAGAAACTGGGAGTCAAAATTTGAGATTTGCTGCGCCTGAATTTACCATCAGTATTGTTTTAGTTATTGAATTCACAATTAACTATTTATATAGTATACTTAATAATTTTTTTGAAATAAATATAAGATCTAAGTAAAAATTATTTAGTTCCTCTGTAATCGTAATTAGTATTGTAGCTCCACCCTTAATAAAACAAAGCGCCATAAATAAATGTACTCCCTCTGTTCCATCTACTTGTAGTTTTAGCCGAACATTGTACTATCTCTGCTCTAAAGAAATAGCATTAATATTTTTTTTTCTAAAACCAACCTTACTACTTACAAAGGCATATAATCATTAATTACTTATTTAAGGAAGAGATAAGAATATTTAACCAGTTTTTTTTAATAATTAATATTATTAAATAATTTTATCAACGTGTAATCTAATCATAATTTCAAAACCAGCAAGTGGATAATAAGCAAATAAAATAACACATGGTGAGACAAAATGTCAAAGAAAAATATATACTAAAGTATTTATCACACAACTATTGTCACCTATCCCCTTTTGAGTTTTGATTATATATAAATAGACACGAATTTTTCTTAGATCATAAACTCCGTCTTCACAACCATAAGAGTGTGAGACCCTTTCAATTAGAACTCGTAGGAAAAAATCAAACACACAATCACAAATTCACAAAACAAAAATTATTCAGACTTTAGTCACCAAACCCGTGAGAAATCCCCTCTCTTCAATTCTCCATTTATATGAGTCGCATAAAAGCATCTTTTTCTGCATTCGTTGTTCAACTAACAATTTTTCCTGTTAACTTCTCCAATTGAGCTTTAAATTGTATTTCTAAAGCGGCAAAAAAGAGAAATTAAGAGATTTTTCTGAAAATGGAGGCAAATGGAGGACCGAGAAGGCTGGGGAGTAGTAGGAGTAGTATGAACAGAACGATGAGTCGAAGCAGAAGCAGAGCAAATTGGAATGTAGAAGATGTGTTCAATCCAATGCCGAGCAGAAGAAGCACTCGTGCCGAAGAAGATGAAGAAGCTCTTACGTGGGCTGCGTTAGAGAAATTGCCGACTTACGATCGGTTGAGGAAAACGGTCCTTAAATCGGTCATGGAGAGTGAGAATAATCAGGGCAGTAAAAAAGTTGTTCATAAGGAAGTTGATGTTCGGAATCTGGGAATGAATGAGCGACAAGAGTTCATTGATCGATTTTTCAGGGTTGCTGAGGAAGATAATGAGAAGTTCATGAGAAAGTTCAGAAATCGAATTGACAAGTAAGTTTTCCAGTATTAATTTTTTGGGAAATACCCCTTTATAAATAATTGACGAAAAATATATATATTTGTATATACGTTTTATATAAAAATTATATAAATTTTATAAAAAATTTTGACTATCAAATATAAATAATTTATAAACTATTTCGAATATTAAATTAAATATAAATAATAGTATAGGATAAGAGCTAAAAGTGAAAACTCCTTAATTTTTCTTTACTTTACATGAAATTTGCTCTGCCGCCCCTATGATAGTAATTCCTGCATTGGAAATAAACGAGACGTTGCTTTGCTCCTACCTATACATAAATAAATTTCCTTCTATATCCTCCATTTTTTTTAGGAGTAATAATCAAGACCGATAATCTCTAGTCATTACAGCATAAGATATTAATATTGAATACTAGCTAATTTTTTTTCTATGTAAGTTCATTGAAGGAGGAGTGATTATTAAAAGAGTAAGAAATTCTAACAAGTAAATTTTAGAAAAACATTGATACATATGAAATTCGAACTTGTGACCTAAAATAATTTCCGTGGCAAATCTAAATTTTTTTTAAAGGTGTCCAAACATGAAAGAAGTAAAAAAAAAATATTCTAACAAAAGGTGTTTAATATATTTTTTATATTTTGAAAATTAATATTTTACTTATATACATCACGTAATTTTTCGTAATATTGATTACCCTTAGCAAAAGGTGGCTTCACCTTGCATATATTAAATGGATTCTAATATATATATATATATATATATATATATATATATATATATATATATATATATATATATATATGAAAAAGTAATTTAATTTACATAACTTTGTTACAATTATGCTACTAATTAAGTGATTATGATTGTGATCGTAGAGCTGTAGGCAAGAGAGGGATGTTTTAATTTTCATTTTGACGAAAAATATCATTTTATTTCTATTGTGGGTGGGATGGGTTGGTGAACAGGTGAAGTTATATTTGTTATAGAAGTGTCTTCGGTTTAATTATAAGAATGAGTCAAATATCCAACGACTACAAATCATATCAACGCATTTTATGGATTGGTTCCTTCGTATGCATTGCATCATAATATATGCAACTTGCACTAACCAAACCCTTCTTTTTGTTTTTCTAAAGCCATGTAAATACGTGTGGAAATACTATAAATCCTCCTAATTTGGGAGGGGTTTATGAAAAAAAAAAAAAAGCCATGTAAAGGGAATATGCTTTAAAAACCTAACAAACCCAAAACCAATATTATTGAACCGCTCTATCCACAATTAAACGTACATTTTTATTTATTTTTGTTTATGGTTAAAATAATATTGGACTATGACAAGATAGTCGAATTGAATTTGCATGTACGATAGACATAGTTGGTTTGTTGTTTGTGGTTGTTTTGCAAACGTATTGCAGATTACACTTGCCTCTAATCGACTTATTTTTATGTTAAAACAAAGGAAAGAAGAAAAATTAATTCGAACGGTTATCAAGTCATGTCAGGGATACAGGTTCACGCCTACTTATACTCTTTTCCCTAAATAATACTCCCTCCGTTTCAATTTATGTGAACCTATTTCCTTTTTAGTCCGTGCCAAAAAGAATGACCTCTCTCCTTATTTGGAAACAATTTACCTTTATGCAATGATTTATAGCCACACAAAATAAAGGTGCCTCATTTACACCACAAGATCAAAAGTCTTCTCTCTTTTCTTAAACTTCGTGCCCAGTCAAATGGGTTCACATAAATTGAAACGGAGGGAGTAGTAGTATATAATAATATTATATTTCTTCAAAGTTATCTAACACTATATGCGTGACATGCTTAAAAACTCTTATCACTCAATTATTATTGAGTGTCTCTACAAGTGAAATTGATAATTCAAATCCACTTTGAACGGTTTTTGTAGATATATATATGAAAATTATTAAAACTTTTAAAAAAATATATATATATATATATATAATTTCAAAAGTATAGTAGATTCATGATAAAAGTAAAGTCAAACTCAGTTAAATGTAAATTCTAAATCTCCTTTTTCACAATAATACACATTCTTTTAAAATTTTAGAACCGTCTCTGTCGCGTAGCTTTCGTTTTAGGGATCGAAGAAGACGTGTACGAATCATTTACAGAAGGTTGATCACATAAATCCATGGCAAAAGTCAAGACAGCATGTATGCTGATTGCCGAATACGCTGTCTCCATCCTTGCGTGTATTCTGACAAACCATTGAGGAAAAAAGCTCTTCGGTCAACTACTACAACACTTCCTCGCCTATTCTGTGTCCGTTTCACATGAGCTTATTTTTTTTATCCGTATAAAAAAAAAATTTATTTTTAAATTTAGAAATAGTTTAGTTTAAATTTTTAATTATATCATTAATGAAATTTTTTTATAACAACACAAATATTTTGGACTCTTTTTAAACTTATTTAAAACTACAAATTTTAAAAAGCCTTTATTTTTATTAAACTTGATGCTCAATCAAACATCTTCACATAAATTGGAAGTGCTCAATCAAACATCTTCAAATAAATTGGAATGAAGGTAGTAATATTTAAAAAATGCACTAACTAGTGGGGTATAGAAATAAAAAAAAATTTACATTAAATTTGTATTTTAACTTGCTCTAGCAGGTAATTTGTCTTAATTTTATGTTCTTAGATTCATTTTTGGGTGATTAATTATAAATATTGTTTAGGTGACTGATAGTATGGTCAATGATGAATTATCTTTTATACTTTCTTTGTATAAAAGTTAAACTCTGTATTAAAATCTAATAAACTTCTACATTACTTTGGATGATTTACTTAAAGTTAATTGCATATATGATTGTGTGGTTGCAGAGTTGGGATTACACTTCCTACGGTAGAAGTCCGGTACGAGCATTTAACTATAGAGGCAGATTGCTATATCGGCGACAGAGCTCTTCCTACGCTACCTAATGCTGCTAGAAATATTGCTGAATCAGCTTTGAGTTGTGTTGGAATTAATTTGGCAGAGAAAACAAAACTTACCATCCTTAAAGATGCTTCTGGAATAATTAAACCTTCTAGGTAATTAATTCTGATTAATATTTTCGTTAGCCTTCTTACTGTTGACCTCTTATGCTTTTAATTTTTATAGCCGCATGCTACTAATTATAGACTATTACATAGTAATAAATTCAATATAGTAGTCATATACTACTACTATTTAAAATTCCAATGCCAAACAAGCTAGAGTATTTAATTTACTTTATGAAAATGAAAAGCATCCAATTTGTCAAAGGGTACGTATATCCAATGCTGACATTTTTTTGTAAAAATGTGTAAACACAATCTCCACAGGATGACTCTTTTATTAGGTCCACCATCTTCTGGGAAAACGACCCTTCTGTTGGCTTTGGCTGGAAAATTAGACCCTACCTTAAAGGTTAGTTTCTTCTAATCATGCTTATAATTAATTAATTAATTATTTACTGGGTTCCCATTTCATAGGAGTATTATTTTATTGTAATAAATTGTGAACATTAAACAAGCATTTTAATTATATGAAAATTATGAAACAGGTTAGAGGAGAAATCACTTACAATGGGCATGGGTTAAAGGAATTTGTACCACAAAAAACATCGGCATACATTAGTCAAAACGATGTTCACGTTGCTGAAATGACTGTTAAAGAAACTCTCGATTTCTCTGCTAGATGCCAAGGTGTCGGCTCTCGATATGGTATTACTTTTCTCTCCCGAGCACAACAACAACAACAACAACAACAACCCAGTATAATCCCACTTAGTGAGGTCTGGGGAGGGTAGTGTGTACGCAGACCTTACCCCTACCCTGGGGTAGAGAGGCTGTTTCCAAATAGACCCCCGGCATCCTTCCCTCCAAGAACTTCCCACCTTGCTCTTGGGGAGACTCGAACTCTCTCCCGAGCACATTACTAACAATATCGCTCCAATTAAGCTCATTTCAACCAATATTATACAAAGTTAAAATTATAATAAAAGTATACAAATTACCTATATTCCCTGTTGGTATATTTAGTTATGTTTTACTTACAAAAAATACAAATATAAATTATTAGAACTGCTGACGGAGCTTGCAAGGAGAGAAAGGGATGCTGGAATTTTCCCGGAGGCTGAAATCGATCTTTTCATGAAGGTAACTAAAAGTGACTTAGTAAATATGACACATTTACATGTTCTAAGAAATTAAGCTGTTTTTTAATTATTTACTTTAGTATTTTCTTTAATCCCACACGTGATGTCACAACAATATACTAACATTGTGATGTTTCTTTTAATGTTGTAATTTAGGCAACTGCTATGGAGGGAGTTGAAAGCAGCCTACTTACTGATTACACACTCAGGGTAAGTGAGACTAAGACCCTACCATTTCTCTCAATTTTTTTTTTTTTTTAACTTTTATGTTTCATTAAGTAATAAAAAAGAGAGAATTTGGCATCTACTTACAACTTGTATTCAACTTTTGAAAATAGTAGGTTTTGATGTGTCTGAACTAACCACTTTCCTGTTTCATCTTTTCCCCCAACCTTTTCTTGAAATTTCGTTGCTTTCTGTTTCGGGTCAAAAGTCTCCACTCACCAACTCTCTAATGTTCAGATGTTTAAGTCTACCGAGCACAGCCCTTTGACGTCTTTGAGATTTGACTTCTATTTAGAAAAGGATTTTTTTTAAAAAAGTTATTGTTTATGTTTGGTTAGAGAGTAAAAAATAGTTTTTTTAGAAAAATATTTTTTTTGCAACTCTCTTATTTTGTGCAAAAAAATAAGAAAACAGAAATTTAAAATTATAGAAAAAAAAATTAAGGTAAAAGAAATTTTTTTTTTCGGGGTGGGGTGGAGGGGTAGTAGGGTGGATGGTAACTGAAAAACTGAAATTTTTCTAAAAAAAAACTGTTTTTTGGAGAGGGGGTGGGGTGGGTTGGTGAGGGTGATAATGGTTGAGAAGGAGCTTTGGAAAATGTTTTCTCTTCTTTTGATAAGGAAAACATTTTTCTCCAATTGGAGAAAAATAAATTGATAAGGAAAATGTTTTCCAAAACATTTAAGCCAACCAAACATGGAAAAATTGGAAGGAAAATGTTTTCCTTCATACCAAACACACCCTAAAACTTACTATTTCTGCACAAGAAAAGAATAGTTTGAATTTTTTTTATTTGGAAAGAAAGCGATATTAGGTAAACAAACACAACGTTGGTTGTTGAACTAAATATACCAATATTACAGTTGGAATTGTAGTGAACTAAAAAAGTAAATTATGCAGATTTTGGGACTTGATGTCTGTCGGGACACCATTGTTGGGGATGAAATGATACGAGGCATTTCTGGTGGCCAGAAGAAGCGTGTCACTACAGGTTAAATTCTAAATTCCTATCCCTTTCCATTTCCACAATAGTTTGTAAAAAGAGTTTAAATACTATCCACTTACAATCTATAATATTTTTATATTATCAAGATAAATTACCTTCAACAACGAGTATCAGACTATAAGAAATACGATCTAATAACTTGAAATAAAAATTAATGATTTGTTATAACAGATTAAATTTGCAGTATATATATATATATATAATTTGTTTAAATACAGGTCCTCCCATAATTATATCTAGAAATATTTTGCCATACCAAACCACCTCACAGTCTCTCACGAAGTCTGCGCGACTTTAACGCACTTTGTTGTTGGATGACCACCAAAAAAGCTGCTTCACCTAACTTAATTATTTGACTATATTCTGAAATAACGAGTGTCTTAATTAAGACTTTGTCTCATTCAAAAGCATAAGTATTACTTTCCTACGCGACACCTCAAAATGATAATAAAACGTGATTATAGGAAAATTGGAAAATGTTAAAGTGGAGCTTTAATTTGGTCCATTATAATTTACTTTTAGTGGACCTGCTAACATATTGACTGCTTTGCTTTAACTTTTAAAGAAACGTATAATAATAGAAACTAGTAGTAAAAACTTAGTTTTCCCCCTAAACCACCGAAATAGCTAAGAAAAAGAAATTAAAAGAACCTTAACTTGATATTAAAAAAAAAAAAGAGAGAGAGAGATAGAAGGAAAATAGTAGCGATTTGGTACAACTAGAAAGTATTTGTTAGTATCGAAAGTTTTAATAACTGCTACTTAAATAAAATAAAACTTTATTTTGTTACAGATAAAAAAAGAATGGTAGACATCTAATCAAAGTGGAAGAATAATATTCTTTTTAACATCATAAATCAATGATTTAATTATATGATTATATCTACGGAAACTGATTTTCCCCAGAAAAAGCGATAGTAATAGGAGGACCTTCGGCTATAGTAATGGGCTAACAATGTTGGACTTGGTGCAGGTGAGATGATCGTTGGGCCAACAAAAACTCTATTCATGGACGAGATATCTACTGGACTGGACAGCTCCACCACATTTCAGATAGTGAAATGCTTACAGCAGATTGTACATCTCACTGAGGCCACTGTTTTGATGTCTCTCCTTCAGCCTGCTCCTGAGACATTTGATCTCTTTGACGATATCATTCTTTTATCTGAAGGCCAGATTGTTTACCAGGGCCCACGTGAACATGTCCTCGAGTTCTTTGAAACTTGTGGTTTTAAATGTCCGGAAAGAAAGGGTACTGCTGACTTCTTGCAAGAGGTAATCAATCAAATGAACCTTAAAAAGCTAGCGAGCCTGCATTTTAAATAACGCATTGTTAGGTCACCTAAAAGATAAAATAAGTAATTAACCACAGACCACTTATAATCTATATTGCTCGAATCCTTTAAAAATGGTGTCAGGTGCATGTGTTAGATTCCTCCAAACTAAGAATTCTTTTTTGGAATATACACACAGGTTAGGCCCCGAGCAGTATAGCTTATAATAAGTGGAATTAGTAACCTGAAAAATAAAGTAAGCAGTCTGCTGCCACAAGTTACATTTCTCTGAGTGTATGAATAATTTTTACATTGTTGTGCATATGAGTTAAATCCCATTTTTGTAATTACAATTAATCTAACATGTAAAGTTTTTGAATAGGTTACATCAAGAAAGGACCAAGAGCAGTACTGGGCAAATAGACATAGACCATACCAGTACATTTCAGTAACTGAATTTGCAAAGAGATTCAAGCGCTTCCATGTCGGCTTACGTATAGAAAATGAGCTCTCTGTTCCCTATGACAAAACAAGAAGTCACCCAGCAGCTCTAATATTCAAGAAGTACACTGTCCCTATACTAGAGCTTCTAAAGACAAACTTTGACAAGGAATGGCTTTTGATCAAGAGAAACTCTTTTGTTTATGTCTTCAAGACCGTTCAAATCATCATTGTTGCACTCATTGGATCAACTGTGTTCTTGAGGACCAAAATGCACACTAATACTGTAGATGATGGCGCTACCTATGTTGGTGCACTCCTATTTGGAATGGTCATCAATATGTTTAACGGTTTCTCTGAACTCTCAATGATCATACAGAGGCTTCCCGTTTTCTACAAGCATAGGGATCTTCTCTTCCATCCACCTTGGGCTTTCACTTTACCAACTGTGCTCCTAAAGGTACCAATTTCTGTGTTCGAGACTATTGTGTGGATGGTCATGACATACTATACCATTGGTTATGCCCCTGAAGCTAGCAGGTAACTCAACAATCATTTCACACATTTTCTCATCGTACATACGCCAAAGCATGCAGCACTCCAAAATAATATGCCGCTGATGGTTTTATTGAGATACGTGCGTACCTTGGCTGAGTATACAAATCAACATTACTGCTATTCTCTCTTGCTCAGGTTCTTCAAGCAATCACTGCTGACTTTTCTGATCCAACAAATGGCTGCTGGATTATTTAGGCTCACTGCAGGAGTTTGTAGGACAATGATTATTGCAAATACTGGTGGAGCACTCATGCTCCTTCTTGTGTTCCTATTGGGTGGTTTCATCCTGCCTAGAGGTTAGTTCAGGAACATTAACATGTAGAAGATAATACCATTCAACATAATATAACAATAGCAATGCGTTGATTCTTGAAGGCAATAGATTTTACTAATTAGGAATAAAAGATAAAATGAAAGGAAATAATAGAATATGTACATCGGATACGCTGACCCCATCAGTCTCAGTAATAACATTCAGAAACTCCAATCTTATCCCGGCGTCCTCTTTCTGGGGGGTTATTCAGAAGTTCCAATCACTGAGAAAGTGCTGCTTTACTTGTAACAGGCTCAATTCCAGACTGGTGGCGTTGGGGCTATTGGGTTTCACCTCTTTCCTATGGGTTCAATGCCTTCACTGTAAACGAAATGTTTGCTCCAAGGTGGATGAACAAATTTGTAAGTTCACTTCCTTGGCTTTTACCTCTTTTGATCATATTATCAAGTGAAACATGATGCAACTCCAGAAAGGAACAATGTGATTTTTCGAAGTTCATAACCATATGTAATCTAATCACAGGCCCCAGATGGCACAACTAGATTGGGTCTACAAGTGATGAAAAATTTTGACGTCTTTACTGAAAGACGATGGTTCTGGATTGGTGCTGCTGCTCTTCTAGGGTTCACAATTCTCTTCAACGTTCTTTTCACCTTAGTCCTTATGTATCTCAGCCGTAAGTACTCACTCCTCAAAATATACAATAGGATTTGCTATTCAGTGCATTATCTGAACCTATTAAATATTTTGTCAAACTATTAGCTTTAAACAAGCCACAAACTACACTATCCAAAGAGCAGGCCAGCAATATGGAAGCTGATCAAGAAGAAAGCACGGGAAGCCCTAGACTTAAAATCAGCCAGTCGAAGAGAGATGATCTCCCTCGATCCTTATCTGCAGCAGATGGAAATAAGACAAGTATGATCTTTAGCCCATCAATCACAGAATCTGTTTGGGGAATATAAGTAATGCTTACAATAATATAATTCTCTTGCAGGAGAAATGGAAATCCGACGAATGAGCAGTCGTACCAGTTCTAGTGGCCTCTACAGGAATGAGGATGCAAATCTTGAGGCTGCAAATGGTGTCGCCGCAAAGAAAGGAATGATACTGCCATTTACCCCTCTGGCAATGTCCTTTGAGGATGTGAGCTATTTTGTTGACATGCCACCTGTAAGAGCCATATTCTTTCACTCATTTCTCAATTATTAGTGCAATAAATTGTTGAATTGTAATCATCTCAATCGTGTAGCTCCTCAATCTGGTTATCGGGGCGTGTTCTATGACTGAACTAGAATCTACCTAATGATTTTGTCAGGAGATGAAGGACCAAGGAGTGACAGAGGACAAACTTCAATTGCTTCGTGAAGTAACTGGTGCATTTAGGCCAGGAGTATTGACAGCATTGATGGGAGTCAGTGGAGCAGGGAAGACTACCCTCATGGATGTTCTAGCAGGACGTAAGACTGGAGGCTACATCGAAGGTGACGTAAGAATATCTGGATTTCCAAAAAATCAAGAAACATTCGCCAGGGTTTCAGGATATTGTGAACAAACTGATATACACTCACCTCAAGTAACTATCCATGAGTCTTTGATATTTTCGGCTTTCCTCCGTCTCCCTAAAGAAGTCAGCAAAGAAGATAAGATGGTATGGAGCGACACCTCATTAAGTTATATTTGTTTTATAGTGAAAAAATACTGAAAGTTTTTCTTTTCAGATTTTTGTGGATGAAGTAATGGATCTGGTTGAGCTAGACAATCTCAAGGATGCAATAGTAGGGCTTCCAGGAGTTACTGGTTTGTCAACGGAACAAAGAAAAAGATTGACCATTGCAGTAGAGCTTGTCGCGAATCCTTCAATTATATTCATGGATGAACCGACTTCTGGTCTTGATGCAAGAGCAGCAGCTATTGTTATGAGAACTGTAAGAAACACAGTAGACACCGGGAGAACTGTTGTCTGCACAATACATCAACCAAGTATTGATATATTTGAAGCATTTGATGAGGTAAAACATGAGATCTTCTCAACTGCCATACTACCCAGTCTGAAAAAAATGCCTCTTAGCTCCTTAATCCCCCTTTCTAATATGTGCTTTCTTCTCACATCAGCTGCTTCTTATGAAAAGAGGAGGACAAGTAATTTACGCAGGTCCATTGGGTCGACATTCTCAGAAAATTATTGAATATTTCGAGGTACTTAATGATTGCTGAATTATACATTCAAATTACTAAAGAACCACCTCAGTTTTTGCTTATGAGTTTCAACGCAAAGTTTACTTATTGAATCATTTAATGCAGGCAATCCCGGGAGTTCAAAAAATTAAAGAGAAATACAATCCAGCAACCTGGATGCTAGAAGCGAGTTCAATTGGCACAGAAGCCCGACTTGGAATGGATTTTGCTGAATACTACAGATCATCAGCTTTACATCAGTAAGTCAAAATAAGTGAACTGCAAAAGTCTTCGACTCATTCGGAACCAAAAAAAAGAATGTAATGATGTATGTGGCTTCATGCAGACGAAATAAGGCTCTTGTCAAAGAGTTGAGTGCACCTCCTCCTGGAGCCAAAGACCTCTATTTTACCACACAATTTTCCCAGCCAACATGGGGTCAGTTTAAATCCTGCTTATGGAAGCAATGGTGGACTTACTGGAGAAGTCCAGACTATAACCTTGTCAGATTTTTCTTTAGTCTGGCTGCGGCACTATTGATTGGGACAATTTTCTGGAATGTTGGCAGTAAAAGGTCTATCTCATAATTAAAGTTAACCCAGAGGCTTTACGTGATTGTTTAAACCAGACAATCTAAAAGGCTATTACTAACTCCATCTTCTGTTTTTTCTGTGCTACAGAAAAAGTAGTGGTGATCTAATGACAGTCATCGGGGCAATGTATGCAGCTGTGCTGTTTGTTGGAATCAATAATTGTTCAACCGTACAGCCAATTGTAGCCGTCGAAAGAACCGTCTTTTATAGAGAAAGGGCTGCTGGGATGTATTCAGCTTTACCATATGCTATGGCACAGGTAAGCATCATCCAACTAAATGGTAACTCTAGCACCAGGGAAGAAAAAGGCAAAACTAACACATACTAAGCATGTATATCATATATTTAGGATATATTTTCTTACTCAGTCTCAGTAATTGCTATAATTACATTTGGCTTGTAGGTATTTGCAGAAATACCATACATACTCGTCCAAACTACATACTATACTCTTATAATATATGCTATGGTGGGCTTTGAGTGGACGGCAGCTAAATACTTCTGGTTCTATTTTGTAACCTTCTTCTCCTTCCTATACTGGACATATTATGGAATGATGACTGTTTCCATCACACCCAACCATCAAGTAGCTGCGATCTTTGCTGCAGCTTTCTATGCACTTTTCAATCTTTTCTCGGGTTTCTTCATCCCCAGACCAGTAAGTGATGTTTTTTTACAGGCATTCAAACAATATATAGTGTTGAACATGACTAGGATACTAATATTTCTCATTTAAATCCTCAGAGAATTCCCAAGTGGTGGATATGGTATTACTGGATCTGTCCAGTGGCATGGACTGTTTATGGTAGCATTGTGTCACAGTATGGTGATGTGGAGGATACTATCCAAGTACCAGGAGTGTTTCCAAACCCAAGGATTAAGGACTACATTAAAGATCATTTCGGATACAATCCGGACTTCATGGCGCCAGTTGCTGTGGTTTTGGTTGGTTTTGCAGCCTTTTTCGCCTTTATGTACGCTTATGCTATCAAGACATTGAACTTCCAAACTAGATAGGTAGATATCTATAGGTACAAAGGCTTGTAAATATTACCTGAAGCCACCTATTCTTTCAGAAAATTTCGTGGTAATTGTTATGTATTATTCATAAGAGTATAAGAATCTGTAGGGACATCAAAAAGGTTATACACCCGTAGGATCTTTAGTATGCATTGTCTTTAGTAATTTTGGATAACTGAGGACAGTTATTGTTATGAAACTCAAGCGTAATCTCCTCAGAGTAGCACAAAAATGTAACTTATAATCTGCTTGCCGAGGGCGAAATGTAATTGTAAATGACCAATGCTTATATGCAATAAGAATTCTGCTTTTTCTACTTTATGGAGTGTAATACAATATTGCAATTGAATTTACTAATATACACCCACAGTTGCCACCTTGGCTGAGCTTGGATGAAAAGGTAGAGATCAAAGATTGAAACAGCCTCAGATGAGAATTTACTTCAAAACATGAACAGTGTAAATTAGATTGGGATAAACACCAGTATCTGCTTCAAGCATTCTCAAAAGCTAGCAAGCTTTTAGCTCCGAAGGTTTGAATAGAAGTAAGGATAGCTGGATAAGCGAGCAGAGTTTAAAGCGGAAGTAAATGAACCTGTTCATAGAGTACAGAATTCAGCAGCTGTTTAAAAAAGTCGCCGGTTATTATTGAAATTCCATATAGGCATTAAAACATACAATTGAATGTACATACTAGCTACTCATTAATTGTGTATGCAGTGCAGAGTATCCTATGAACATTGCTGAAGTATTATTGGTTTATCTTCATTAATTGGTTCGTCTTCACCAGTCTTGTCAAGTAGCGGCCATTATCGCCCCAACATTTAATGTCTTTTTCGTCTATGTTGCTTGGACTCGTAAAAAATGTTACAAGGTGTGCAACGGATCCTCTAAAAGTATTGTATTTTTGAAGGATCTGACATGAATATAATATCATTTTTAGAAGTCCGAGCAGCTTAGAGTAGCTAGTACCTAGGGCAGCCAACAATATTGGTTGCCTAAAGATGGTGTAGAGACCATTTTGTACGTATCTTGATTAGGCATTGAGATACATGCTAGCTCGCACCATCGAAGGTTTATGATAACGGAAAAGGGCTAAAAGTACTCCTATAGTATCATAAATGGTTTAGTATCGAGCTTTGCCCGCCTATTTGTCCGAAAATACATTCAACATTATCTTGTGGGCCTAATATTACTCCCACGACTAACGGAGCCGTCTGTGGTCCCCTCATTTAATTTGTTATCACGATTTTATTGTGACACGCGGCTATATGGCCTCAATCACATACAAATAGGGCATGAGGTTCCCCTTTTACACTTTTCGACCCTTTGCTCTCAAAACTAATAAAAACATTGCGCATCTTTCCTTTTGCTCGTAATTAACTGCTTGGACTCGTTTTGGTACCATTAACTTCTTCTTAATTGTTTTAATTTTGTTAATTTCTTTTAATTTTTGTTTTTCTTGTTTTACTTATATTCTTCTCGTATTGCTTTTGATTTGGTAAAATTAGGTTAGTTAATTTCTCGATTAAAGTAGAATTAGGTAGTTAGAAACACTCGGCAAACACATAGGAACCTTTTTTAGGTGTAAAATTGGACTTAAAATCAAAATACATTAAACCCTAAGTTAGTGTTGCTTCTAGGCACT